>JARDXD010000995.1:0-47964 GCA_029218145.1 Aphanocladium album | reverse complement strand
CCGAGGTCCGGTGTGCCGGGTCAGTTGAGTCGAGGTTGCGATGCGGGAGCAGTTGCCCGAATCGAGCAGTGTTGAGGGATTACATCCTCGGCAATATATGGAACAAAGGATCATTTTGCGCGTGTTGATTGCTGTGAGCAACCGCTCTTGGCTGCACAAGGATTCAATTCGGAGCAAAGTCACACGCACCAACCTCCTCGAGACTGGGAAACCCCGTAACCGCGCAGGTGGGCGTCAAAAGACTTATTTTATCACATATTCGTAACGCCCGCCGCCGCAGCGGCCGGGCTGCATCGCAACGGGCGCCGACATATGACACACAACGCCCCCAATAAGAGAAGAAAAAAAGCTAGCCAGCAGGAGGGTCAATGTGCGAAAAAAAAAAAAGTGTGAAAACAAAAGCCCTTTCTTTTTCTGTTGCATACAGACGAGCGTTCCAACTTTCAAACCTCTTTTTTGCGCGAAGGCACAATGCAGACACGGGTATACTTGCGCAGGAACCTTTCGAGACCCATTTGGCGGGAGGGAGGCTAGGCTCTCGCATCATTCTCTCAGCCCACTGGGCGTTTGTCCGCCCCTCACCCGTCTCTCTCTCTCTCTCTCTGCCCTTTCTTGCACGTCTCGTCGAGGTGGTGGTGAAACCAAGGCGCTCTGGCGAAGCGAGATTTCCGGCGCATGCAAGAGTCAGGCCGGGCATGGAGCGATGGGCTCGTTTTCTGGCATTTTCTCTGACGCCTTCTGCACAGGCTCAAGAGGCCCAGTGAAGGATACATTTTTCTCGGTCAAAATGTAAGACGCCACGGCATCATTGCGGTTGAGAGATGGAGCTCAAAAATCAAATGAAGAATCGTTACCAGCAGAGCTGGTTGCGAAAGCCAGTTGAGACTCGGCTGACGCCGTGGTCTGGTCATGGAATGAACCTCACTGTGTAGGAACAACGCCGCTTACGAGACGACTTTACCATTAGACACAAACAAGACATAAATCGGGCTCGCGGCAAAAACTCTCTCTTATTTAAGCACGAACGTGCCTCGGGCAATTGCCATCTATAGCATATTCATGCTCCTGTACTGGCCCGTGAGAGCAATCGTTTTCTTGAAGAATTCCCAGCGCAGTTCAGTGCACCCCCTGTTTGTAAAGGGTCGAACAGCTAAATCGACCACTGACATCACTGGCTGGTGCCACGGCTGGCAAGCTCCGCCAGTCTACCCATTGGCCGTAGTAATAGAGCGTCTCCCCCTTTGCGAGAAACCGAGAGCGCCCAGTGTAATCACGCTAGAGATGATGGAGCCGCCTGTTCAGGCACAAAAAGGGGGTGTGTCCCTAAGACAGCTAGTTCTCCAAATTGCCGGAAGACTGGTCCCGGCGAAGGACGGGGCGGGGACAAGTCTGGCCCGGGAACTTGGGACGGGGGCTACTAGATTCCGTCTAGCAGGCTATCGCCGGCTGCTGATGAAAAAAAGAGAAAATAATAATACGTGATAAATAAATGGACCATATTTGGTTGGGTGATGGTAAAATGGGACTACCGACGGCGGCCGGATGTGCTACTGGTCACCATCCGGGGGGGCTGCTGGGCTCGCCCAATGCGCACATGATGTGAATAGTCTGCGGGCTAGCGGGTTCAACGGATAGTGGGAGAGAAGGAGAGAGAGAGAGACGGGAAGATTTGCACACCCCCTGGCACGAGCTCCGGCTTTGCAAATCTCGGGTTACACGCAACAGAAGAAATAGAATGAAGCAAAGAGCGGGATGAGAGGGCTGGCCGTTGGAGCTGCACGCCGCGTTGTCTTCTTCCGCAAAGGGTGTCGTCGTCCAAATGGCTTTTTCTACAAACGGTATGCTGCGCGTATCAACTTTACACGGACCTTTTGAAAATACGAGCGGTGCATGATGGCGGGAATAGGTGGCAGTTGAACAAGGTCGTGGCGTTGGTACTCTGTGTGAATGTTTGTGTGCGAAAGTGGTGCCGTGTGTGCGTGCGTGCACTGATGTGCAGGCAATAGCACCAACAAGCCTGCCAAACGCACGCCATTGATCTGTAGGGCGGCCCTGCTGTTCATTTTAATAAGGCAAAGAGGTCGGTGCCAGTCTCGCAGCAGCCCTGCTTGATTGACTGTACCAGTACGAAAAGCTGGAGGGGACTGGTCACTTTTTCTCCTCGAAGGTGGTGATGAGCGTGCAGCTTGCTGCAGGGATGCAACAGGGTGCCTGGTGTCTGTGCTCAGCGGTGCCAGCGACTGGTTGGCTGCGCTCTAGTTTCTCCCGCTTCGGATCGAGAAGACTGACATAGAGGCAAGGGTAGAAGGGGGGTGGGTATCCACGTCTTCATTGAAACCCATGTCCCGATCTCATTCTCAATACGCTCGTTTTAGCCTGGGATGGGAAACACATACGCCCACTGTGTACCCTCTCAAGGGGTCGTCGGCATAACAGGCACAGTTGAGTGACGGTTGTTATTATAAGACCGATGATATTACGGAAAATACAGGCCTACGATATAGCCGGCCCGCATATTAAACGGCTCTCATCTCTTTGTATTTCTCCATGTCCAAAGGTCCCCGAAATCACGTTTACTTTCATTATGTGCTTGTGTCGTGTCTTTCTTCTGTCATCCACACCCGCCCCTTCTGAAAGGGGCAGAATCGTGTGGGTTTGAGCGACGGAAAGGAAAAAGAAACAGCAGGAACTTAATGCATGAAATCAACAGCACAAGCGGGCTGCGAGGACAGCCAAAGCAAATAATAGGATGATGGGCAAATTGGGGAGCCGAAGAAGAAAAAAAAGGAAAACCAGCACAGCCGTTGTAACGATCAGTTTGTTCATGTGATGTAGCTGGGAACAAGCAACGACGAGTCTAAGTGGTTAGAGTGGTGGGAGCAACATGTTGATGAGCGCCGCCCGAGTCAGCTACTCGACTCAGTGCTGTTGTTCTCTCAGGGTTGGAGACGGCAACGTGGGGAAGGGGGTCAAAGATTATCTGATATTGTTATGCAAGTTGGCCGAGGGCTGAAGAGACCCAGATGCATTACGATTGGGCACCAAATGACAGTTCCTGGCTTGGGTCTGCGACAATGACGGTCGCTGTGTCCATGCAGCATGTCGCTGGAGATTACATCTGACGCAAATGTCACTGACCCGGAGCAAAACTTGTCATGCCTGAGAAAATCTCCATAAAGGTCGGTGTGAAAGGGGATTCCCATATGTCCAAGCACATGCAGGAAAAAAATACGAAGGAAAACTGTAAATGAACAACAAGCAAGTGAAGAATCCAAATCCGTCTTGTGTATTTTCCGGTCGCCACGGCACACCGTTCTCTCGTCTGTCGGTCCTTTTTTTTTACTGCGACATTTTGGTGAGCCCCGAGCCATGCGCAATTTCATCGACCACCCAATGGAAAACCAATGAGACGCACACCCTCGCGGCCGACCAAGCACCAAACTACCCAAAGCTGCGTGTCTTGCCATGAGCGCATCCGTGTCTGAGCCTCACCCACTCACAACCCCGCCCCGTTGAGACAGGCGGTTCGTGGTGACTGCCAAAAAAGAAAGTAAATTCTCAGACACCACCTTTTTTCCGGGGCGCGCCCAAGGGGACAAGAGAAAAAGAAAGAAAGCTGGTGCGTGCAGGTGACCGAGGCACCACCCGCAAATGAGCCCGAGTCAGAATTTCAACAAGGAAAGCAATTGCAAAAAAGCCGCCCCTGGAAAGGGATCGTCTGGAGTATATCCCTCGCCACGAGAATCGACTGACGGATATCATGAAGAGAAGGATACAGACCGGGCCTTCCTGACCGCCAAGGATTACTACTACAGTTTTTTGCACCAAATAGGAAATATGGGTTTCTCATACCTTTGTTTTTATTATTCAACTCCTCGGCACTTAACTATAGCAAGGCTGTCGTCGAGGCGGGGCCAAAATGGCACCAGAATCGGCAGCTCAGCGTCAAAGAAGAGCGCGAATTACTCGTATGCACAGCACGGGCAGCTCACCGAACCACCACAGGGTCGCATGTCAGGACATCATGTGCCAGCGCCCGAGTGCACATTCGAGCCTGACTATCATGCACAGTCCTTTTGCAGAAGCAGCAAGGACTGCATAAGCCATAAGCCGCATCATGCTCATTGCGTGGAGTGCGTGGTTGGGCTCCTAATTCTCTGCGACTCCTCATGCTCACCGTCAGAAGATTATGAAAAGAAAATAAAAGAATTTTTTTTTTTATAAAAAAAAAAGAAATGCAACGCCACATTGCATTATCACAGCGACATACCAGTACAAACGAGAAACATCACTTGGGGCCAATTTGACCTGCACCAAGAGGCCGATGCTACGTGGGCTTGCCTATTCAGTGGAGACGTGCAAGTTGCGGTAGTTGCAAGTGGACAGGCAAAGCAAGCCCTGTCAATGGCCCAAAAGGGCCCAGCAGAGCCTCTCTCTCACTATTAGTCACAGTTTTTGGCGGTGGCGGATGATGGGCTTTTTTTTGCTAATGCTGCCGCAAATCGCTGCACGGCCTTGAGTAATGTCACCGACTCGCCAAACGACGTGGCTTTTTTGTCTCTGCCCTCTTTGTCCACTTCACTTCTCCTCTGCGTGGCTTGTCTCGAGCGGACCATGGCTACCCTTTCCATTGTGACTCTGACCCGTGCTATCGCCTGCGATGGGACACTTTTATAGCGGGCTCTCATTACATGCTAGCACGACAGGGCCGCGGTCGACCGACAGCGTTGCAGCGCCAACTGAACCAGCCCTTACGATGCGCCGCTCCGCCGCCTGAGGAAAAAAGACGAGAGATATACATAGGTTGACTTTGAAACAGATGGATAGAATCCTCGAGTTTGCGACAATAACAATTTGGATTTTAGCCCGTTGCAATTCCATCTACCAAAATAGCACCGAACGGAAGAAGAAACTTCGGTTGGTTTGTTAAAGACACGCCCCCTACCGCCCACTCTTCTGCGATGTATACGTACCAACCAGCCGGGTCGGGTCAGCTCTCATTGCGCTGAAAGTCAGGCGCCGCTGGAATGTCCTTCTGGGAGCTTAATTTCGTTCTTCACCACCACCAGCGAAGGTTGCCTCTTGAAACGACAGCAACCTGACTCTGTGCTAAACATCATGAAACTAGGCAGGTTGTTCACCCTTGGGCTTGTCAGAACGGCAGAGTAAGAGATATCTCCCCGAGACTTGCTGCTTCAGACACCGGGATCATCAATCAGCTTTTCTCCTTGATACCGCCGAACGGGTAGCGGGACGGCACAATTTGAACGTGAGAGCGCTGCAGGCGCCTAGGGTTCATTAAATGTGCCATCGGAGCTGTCTGGGAGCGTCTTTTGCTGATAATGCGAAAGCGCTTTTGGCATCGGAAGGACCCTTGAGTGATGTTCATTCTTCTCCAGTCACCTTCTTGCCACATTCTTGCCCCAAAACACGTGCAAACCACACCAACTATTAGCGGAATGGAGCCACTCGTCAACCTTGTCGCCTTCATGTCATTTGGCAGAGGCAAACTCCGACAAAGTTGGCCGTTTCTACGCTACATCGAAAGCACGGCCGTCGTTGCAAAAGAATATTGTGGGATGGCACGGCCGATAATGGCCCATGCTTTAGCATCTTGTTCCCCCCGCGGTGTCCTCAACTCTCGAGTGATGGACTATTCGCAACAGACTTCAGCACCTGGTAGACTAGGGGCAAAAAGTTCACACCGCACCAGGCGCTCTCTCCTAAATGGCGAGTCTAAAGCCTTCCATTTCCGTTCCATTGTCAGTTGATCATTTCTACGTTTACTATTATTATTATTATCTGTTCCTTCCAACGCCAGCATCCATGCAAAGGGGGCGTGGCTCTCTGTGCATCCCCCGCCCCCATACTTTGGCAAAGCAAGCGTACTGATTGGCCCACCGCGGGCGTTTGTGGCCAGATTCAGTAATTCCTCGGTGCGGTGTCCCGATTCGGCTTCAGCGCACTATGGGCGTCTTTTTAGCAGCTGCCGACCACTGTCTGGATGCTTGCGACCGCTAACAAGTTTTCGCCCTTCTTGTTGTTAACTAGTCGCTGACGCCCTCAAAGAACATTGTTGGGCTTTTTTGGATGGAGGCTCTCGCCAGTCGCTGAATACGCGTTCAGTAAAGACGCAGTCACCGAATCTGTGCTGTCAAATGGAACCATCGGAGATCCAAATTAGCCTTTTGCGTGTTCTCTTGGCTCTATTTTTCCCTCTGAACTCGGACAGCTGTCACGTTATCCCCAAGACGGGCGCACCCCATCGCTCCCTTCCCAGCCGGACGGGTGTGGCCCTGTGTCCGAGCACTGCACTGCCCGCCCGTGGTCAAACCAAACTCTAAACTTTCTGGTTTGCAAATTCCGTGCCGGCCGCCTTGTTTCGGTATTGGATTTATCCGTTGAAATGCGCATCTCCATGGTTATGCGGGCGCTGGCGGCCAATTCCCTTCGACACCCAAATGTTTCGGTTTATGCCGTCGGATAATTTAATATCTTGATCCGTATTTCGACTTCATGCACGACAAAACAGTGTACCTTCGATCCAAAATGTAGACTGAAAGTAGGTAGAAAACAATGTACTGCAGAAATAACCTGAGCAATCACATGCGAGCTCGCCCAATCCCTTGTGCAAGAATAGCGCCATGTTTAGTCTAACATAATTGAGCAAGATTCTCCGTCTCAAAGCTTCTAGAAGTCATCATTGTCTCCTAGAACTATGCCATGAGTATCAGATGGAAATATAAAAGTCAGACTGCACGTTTGTGTCCAAATCCTTATGTGCTGGCTGCCGGGAATGCATTTCCGTACCACTTCTGCCTCGCCATGGCCTTTTTTCTCGAGAGGTATGGAATAAAATTCGCCATAATAAACCCTTCGGAATCTTTTTTTTGGGTCATGGTAAATCAACGACGATAAAGATAAGCTACATATGCGAGGCAGAGTTCACTTTGCTCCATCCCCAGATTTTTTGGGTGCGCATCTCCCGGAACTACGTGCACTTGGTTCTTGGCATCCAGCCTGCGGGGGGATCCGGAAACCCTATTCTGACTTTACCACACGATGGCGGCTACAAGTAGTGCTAAGGGAACACAATGAGAATTAGCAATTGTGAGACAGTGGAATAACTTTTGGGTTTCCTCTGGACCCAGCGTTGAGATCGTTGCCTTGCATCGTGCTGTGTCGGCCATCACCTTTACGCATGTCTTCGAGAGTGCTGAAGGCTATCAGCTCTTGTATTGACAACCAGAAGAGACGACTTGCGGGATCGCCGATGTCGGTGAGTTACGATTGGATCTTGGAACGTTACGGTTGATGACAAGCACGGCCACTTTTCTTGTCATTCTTACTATAATTGCCACTGCTGGCAACGGTCCTGGTCGGCATAAGCACATTACGCTGACTACATTGCAAGGTCCAGCAATAATATGACATGGTACCGTAAATAGTCGCAAATTACATTCACTGAAATACGTTTCTTGCGAAAATTATGGAACTCGACTTTCGCCAACCTATCTATATAAGCAACATGTGGCGCGATGGCTCTGAGGACTGATGGGTCCGATGTTCGCCGCGCGCTCATTAGAGAGGCTAGGGTATATGATTGCCCTCTAGAGTCCGAGAGCTATTACTTACCTCAGGATCATCTTCGGGGGGACTACCGCTCGTATGATAATGCATTTGGCTATCCAGAGGTTCAAGGGAGGCTTGCATTCTCACACCTCGCAAGCCTTAGAGAGGAGGACCAGATCTTCCGGAAGATGGAGTCTGTGTGATGTTATACCTAGCAGGCAACTGTTGCTTATATTTTTAAGCTGCGAGCGATGCGCCTGTGATGCTTCTCATCTTGCTACAACTGTTATCTGTAGGGCCGATTGAGTCTTGCATCGCCAGGTCAGGGCAATCTTGTCCAATCTGACGTTGCACTACAGCGGGGCTACCACCAAACAAACTATCGCAATGGCGAGAGCAAGGGTATCTTTTTCATCAATAATGCCTAGGAGCTAGAACTTCTCTGGAAGTCTGGCCGAAATCATTGGCGCGAGCTTTGGCCGACCAGGGATATTGGCTTAGAGGGGGGTGCGGCCAACTACCGCAGACATCCTTGCGAATACCCCAGCGCCCGTCATTGCGGCTCGCCAGGTGCTGTGCTTGCAATTGGCTTCGGCGCGATCTTCAGGCGTGCAAAGCAACCAGAACTTGATGTGCACAGGAGGCTGCTATGGTACGTACCCTTTGTGGCCCTGGCAAGCCTGGAAAACCCTCGGGCAATCAGCAAAGCAAAGGGACGGACAAAGGCTGCCCTCACGTTTCAGTCAAACGCCACTGGCTGTCGGCACTGCTTATTTTTATATTTTTATTTTTATTTTTATTTTTATTTTTATTTTTATTTTGCATTTCTTGTTTAGAATTTTCAACGCGGAAATTGGAGACGGCATGGCCAGGGAAATAGATCACGCCATGAGTCTGGCACTTTTGTTTTTAATTGTCCCCCAACATTTCCACTGAAAATACCACAACACCACGGGCCGCTATTTAGCGGCTGCTGGGGTTCCTGTCTTTTAAATTACAAACGCTTCAATGCCGGCTCCTCGGACCAGGTAGTTGGAGGCCGCAACCGTCGCCGGCGTTGGCTAGCGGCCCAGCCAAGTGTTTGCACAAATAAGTTGTGCTTGCTGAGAAAATGTGCAGGGGGCCCGCGTGATCTGGAACACAAGACCGTTGGGCCCGACCGAGATAGGCGGTTCCTTAGCCACGAGACAGCTCGGCGGGCTCGCTCCCCCCTTTGTATTCGGCTGTAATACGCAAAGACGCTCATGTCATATCATTCATTCGCCACCCGTGAGAGGAGAAGAGGGTAAAAATTTAGTCGGGGAGGATCACAATCGCGGCAAAGGCCCAGCTTTGCCGTACAGCCCCCTTAGTACCTGTAAGCAAGACTTCTGGGCGTGCTTTTGGGGCAGCTGGAGGCATGGGCGCGCTATGGTCACGAGTAGCAAATCTCACTTGGCGTAGTATTACATCGGTCATTATGCTGAATCAAGGCAAACGATCCGCTACGTTGGGTCTACGCCTTTTCCGACGTCTTTGCCTCTTCTCGGTAAAGTACGATCGTCATGGATGGAGCGAACCTGAAAGCCTACAAAGAGAGCAACGACGAAACGCAAGGCTGGCGGATTCTGTTGAAGGGACCGCCAAAGTAACGTCAAACAGGTCGGCTCTCATGATGCGAAAACTTTTGTTTCAGGCGATGTGGCCTGTTGAAAGAATCAAAAATCGCAAACGCCTTCAGGCAAACCCACTAGGGGTAAATAAAAGCAAAAACCTTTCGCCGCAATCCTGGAAGGAGTGGTATAAGGAAATGCAGGATCGTCCCCAGGCCATTTTATCATCCAGCCCTGCGTGTAGTTGCAAATAGACTTGCGTCGGCCCCAATATGTGGCGCCTATTATTAGTGGCCACGGGAAGCAGCAAGCTGGGGGCTGGTTTAATTAATTCGGAAAATGTCTTCGATGCTTTTGGCTCCTTGCTTTTAATTACAATTTTCTCTTTCAATTTCCTCGAGCCGCGCGCTACTGCATGTCACTTGTGCAGAAACAATACCGTAAATGACGTTGATAGTTAATATGTCTTTCCCGCCCTACATTGCCGGCCAAGGCGTTTCACAATATAAGGGTTGTTTTTCTTTTCGTGAAACGCACATAAAAAACAGTAGCGCGTTCGAACTGACGCATTTTTGGGGCCTTTGGCTGCATCGGCATCTCGAGACACATGCGGGTATCAGCGTGTTAGACAGAATTGAGGTCTCCTGGGACCACATTGACGTTACCGCCGCCACCACACGCCACTACCTGCCAACCAAAACCTCCTGCAGATGCGGTTGGTGATCCACGATGGACGAAACAAGCATAATTTTGACCATCACTCTACCCACTCGCTGCAGTTTCCGTTGTCTCTGAAGCCAGGAGCAAGCAGCACACCTATCCCTCCACCCTACCCGGCATCAACTCTTGGCACAAAGCCTTGCGTATCCGCAGCGTGTCAAGAAGACAATATATTACTCGTCTTGTGTGGCATATGCCCTTAACAGATTGTGCACGGAGAAGAGCAGGAGAAGGAGCCTCTGTGGTCAGTAAACCCGGGGAGATACGCCGCCGTATCACATTTAGGTAGGCGATGGAGACGGCGACACTAGAGTACAATTGTCCTATACGAATAATTGGCAATGCAGTCTGCGTGTCCTTGGGGCGCTCTGCCTGCATACGTTATCTAACCCGGCTTCGCAGAAAGTCAGCATGACTGATATCAGCGATGCAAACCCTGACCAGCAGCGCGATGGTTCTCAGTCGCATTGCTCCTGGCAGGCTGAAATCCGTCGCGTCCGAGCCTTGCGTCAGTGCTACAAACCACAGGCATATCTTAAGAGAAAAAAAAAACCCCTCCCAACAAACCAAACTAAGTACCTAGTCGCAATGTAAATTCGAAGAAATGCACACGCCCCTAGCTTTCAGCCGTGTTTAAGTCCCCCTTACTTTCTCTCCCTTTTTGCTCGGATAATGTCCAGCCAAATGACCATCGCGGTATGACGAAAGCTTTCACTTTACGGGCTATTCTCCGACACGACTGGCCAAGACCTCCCCGGAAAGACGTCAATTAACGTACTGGCACGTTAAACCTTCTTTTCTCTTTGTACCAGACAATACCCATTGCCCGTTTAGTCCGAGGCGATCCGGCAGCCAGGAACGAAAAATAGAACGATCAAGGAATATTCCGTCCAGATCAAGTCAGGACTCTAGCGCCGCCCCAGCCAAAGTTTAACGACTTGTACCAGTTTCTGACTGGTGGATGCCACATGCGGTGTGTGGGTATCGACGAGTCAACTTCCAGCTTCTTGTCCAGCGGCTCGGGTACACCGAGAGCAAGCTCTCCCCGTTCACCCATAATAATTCGGAGGTCGGTAAATAACGCGCACCCCCTCTGCAATTCCTCGTCTGCTTTTGCCCATATCCGTGTATTCCCTCGGCAAAATCCATCTGTTACATGCGGAGCCTGAACTCTGTAACCACACGCCCATACCCAAAACCAGCACCCGCGATGACAGGTTCGCTCTTGGCGGGTTGCAGGAGACCAAGCTTCAATATCCTCCGGCAAAGATGCCAAAAAGGGTAACAGCCTCTACAATGCCGCGGGATTCTTCCGTCGCTTTGGTAAATTTCTCACCTCGTGGCGGCTTTTTGTCTGCCTATTAGTGACGCAATGTAGGTTGCCACGTGTGGCGTTTCGGTGAGCATCGCTGCCAACCACCGGAGGAGCAATTACTCGCGACGAAGCTCCAACATGTACTCGTAAAAGATTTCAGTGGCCCCAATGATGCAGGCATCCGTGCACATGACTCTCAGCGCAGGCGCCAAGAATGCCACTCTGAAAAAAAAAATGATAAAAAGAAACCCCTCATGCCAAAATATGCCAACCAAACGCACAGAGCGAATGGGCAAAAAAAGAAACTTGGAATGTGCGTCGTACGGAACTCGAATCCGTGCCTCAACTTTGGAAGAGTTGAATCCTAACCCCTAGACCAACGACGCTTGTCCTTGAATTGTTGATAAGCGCTAACTTATTAGCTACTATATAGCTAGAGAAGCCCCACTCGCTGGTAGTCTTCGATCTCTCCTCATCTCCATTTCGACACCATCCTTAGGCTATCACAAGTGCTATTTCAAGTGATCGTAATCACCTCTATGCTCGGGCAGTGCAATAGATAGAAACCGATTGTGTATTTTCTCTGTAATGATCAATTTCGCATTTAGTATTTGGCGATTAAGTATGGACACATCTCATCTATACGAGCTGCCTATCCTAGTCAAGACCAAGCTTCCTTGCCAGCGAAACTGCAATATCTTTGGCCATTTCCTTATCGTTAACATCTCTCACATCTTCTATGATTTCAATGCCGGTGTCTTTCAAGCCCTCACGTAGCGCATCGAACAAGGCGGTATCTGCTGTGGTATCCGCAAAGGGCTGACCGGGGACAGCTAGCATACTTACGCCGCCTTTCGGGATCCATACTTGGATCGTTTCCGGTGATTTTGTCTTTCTCAGCTTTTCAGCAATGAACTTGCCAATCTTGGAGCAATCCTCCGGCGATGTGCGGACAAGCGTCACCAATGAGTTGTGCTCCACAATGGTGCGGTCTTTCAGTGCATCAGGGACCGTACTTCGCGCACCAAAGTTGACCATATCTGTTGCTCCGAGTGACACAATATTTGGGATGCCTGCTTGAACAGCGGCATCCAGACGATCGTTACTAGCCGCCATTACGCCGCCCACGAGGTGGTCCGCGATCTCGGTTGTCGTGAGATCGATTACCGCGTCCAGCGTGCCCTCACGAACCAATCGCTCCATTGCCTTTCCTCCACGACCTGTGGCATGAAACACATACGTCTCGATGGGGTAATTGCTTTCGAGATGAGAACGAATCGCATCCACTCCCGGAGTCGTAACGCCAAACATGGTGATGCCGACACGCTTCATCTCCGATGCTTTCGCATTATCCTCCGGAGCTGCAAGCCGTCTCTTAGAATAAGATGCTGCTGCTGTGCTGATAGCCGCGCCGGCATTGCTCAGGATGCCTCTCAAAACGTGGTTCAACCCCGCTATATCAACAACAGAGTACATGAGTGCGATATCTGTCTCGCCGATGATTGGTTCCGTGTCACCGCTGGCAATAGTTGATACGATCAGCTTGGGAAATCCAATCGGCAGCACGTCCCTCATGATGGATGAGACGAGCGAGGTTCCGCCCGAGCCGCCAGCAGACACGATTCCATCAATTGATTTTGAGTCGTAGAGATCTTTCACGGCCTTCGCGGCACAGGTAGAGATATATTCGATGAATTGGCCCCGAGAAAACGACGAAACATCTTCGCCGTTGCCATATTTAGCAATCAATGTCGGCTGCGACATTGTAATATCGTTGTTTTCCATCGCTCGCCAACCAACATCTATCAGTATTGTCCTGACGGATTCATTTTCTTGCACGCGATCGCGTAGGAAGCGCAGTTCCTCGAACTTGGTATCGCATGTTCCAATAACTGCTACAGTTGCCATCTTGGGATTTGCGAGTGGTTTTGCACTAGAAACTGGTGGCACTACAGTAGATTGGCAGTCGGCAATTGTGGCGCAATTTGGGCAGTCCAGTTTCGACAATATAAGGACGCAATATTAGCTGATTTGGCTGAGGTTGGATGCTTGTTCGCCCCCGCGTGAAGCTGAGGATGTTTGCCCCGTTCGGCGTACCAATGACGTAGTCGTTACAGAGTCAAGCGGTGCTGGTATGATCTACTGCTCAAGTACTGCAACAGTTTCTCAACGACAGCTGCAGTATCTCAACATAGTAGTGATTTCAGTATACTTGAATTAAAAAAAAACCACTGCTCAGAAATATATATTTCGCGTGTTCCGGACTACTCGGGCGACCGTCAAAGATGCCCAACTCCACTCTGACGTGTTGTGACGGGTGGAGCTAAGGGTAACCTTGCCCATGCGATTCTCATTCCGCCTGCTTCATTTTTCTTTACATGGGGAAGAGGCATTTTATGACGACGTATTCTGCTTTCTTTCAAGGAAAAATTGAGTACTGTAACCGTCGTACCCAATCGCGCATTTAGCATGGCTCCACCTACGAACCGACAAGAGATCCTAGCCAATCTTCGAGGGCAAATCGATGAGGGCAAGCCTATTGTCGGTGCTGGCGCTGGTATTGGCCTGTCTGCCAAGTTCATTGAAGCTGGCGGTGGCGACTTGATTATCATTTACAACAGCGGGCGATTTCGCATGGCAGGTCGCGGTTCGCTTTCGGGCTTGATGCCCTACGGCAATGCAAATGACGTTGTCCTCGACATGGTGAGACTATTCATCAACGACTGGCCACTCTTCAGGCTGGCTTTTATTGTCGCATGTCTACTAACAAGCCAAAGGCCAAAGAAGTTCTTCCAGTTGTCAACCATACCCCAGTCATTGCCGGCGTCTGTGGCACGGATCCGTTCCTCAACACCAACCATTTCCTGCGCCAGCTACGTGATCTCGGTTTCGCGGGTGTACAAAATTTCCCGACTGTTGGACTCATTGACGGCCAATTTCGTGCTAACCTGGAAGAAACTGGCATGTCGTATGATCTCGAGGTGGACATGGTGCGCGCGGCACACGACATGGATCTACTCACGACGCCATACGTCTTCAACGTTGAAGAGGCGCAAAAAATGGCGACCGCTGGCGCTGACATTCTTGTCGCTCACATGGGCCTCACGACAAGCGGCTCCATTGGCGCCGCGTCCGGCAAGACGCTCGACGAAAGCGTCAAGCTCATCCAGCAGATTCGGGATGCGGCCGTCGCCATTCGCCCCGATATCTTGGTGCTCTGCCACGGCGGGCCAATTGCGGCTCCCGAAGATGCCGCTTATGTCTTGGGCAGGACCAGAGGCGTACATGGTTTCTACGGCGCGAGCTCTATGGAGCGCTTACCAGTGGAAGAAGCTATTACCAACATCACAAAGAGCTTCAAAGGGCTTAAGCCAAGCACAGCGTAGTTTTTCTATCACTTGTAATCGCCGTTAAATGAATGAACAATGAGTGGCAAGTCTCATGTAGTCGACTCTAAATTTCTTTAACTAGACGCCGAGAATGAAGTACCATTGTTGCTGTCGGGTATCATTCAAGTAATGAACATGTATCAAGACACATTTATTCAAATTACAGCGCAGTCTTCTCGTCCTGGACTCCCTCTTCAGATGGGGTCTCAACATCATGAACATCTTCAGCGAGTGCCGCCAAATCCTGCTCACCCATCTCACCATTCCATCCGTTCGCGAGCAAGTAGGCTCTGAAACGTTCGTCTTGCTTGGACAGATCTTCGCCGGTAAGCTTGGGGACAAAGAAGAAGGTGACAAGGATACCAGCAACACCGCAAATAGCGGCGATAATAAAAGTCCACTTCTTGCCGAGATTTTCTTGAATAGGCTTAAAAGCTTCAGTACCGACAGCAGCCCCAGCTTTTCCAACGGCAGCACTGAGGCCATAGCAGGTGCCTCGAACACTGGTGGCATAACTCTCCGAGGAAATGAGACCTAGCATGTCGCCGGGACCAAAGTTACCGAAGCTGAGCATGAGACCATAGAATATGATGAAGAGGGGGATGATCTTGACAATCTTGTCATACGCAAGGCCAATGATGAGGCCAAAAATCAGATAGCCAGAGAAACCAATCATCATGACGTTCTTGCGCCCAAGGCGGTCACAGAAGAACGCACCAAGGAAAACACCGGGAAGGGCGATGGAGCCAAGGAGCAGTTGCCATTCGGCTGTGCTACGAAGGCTGCCGGTCTTAGAGACGACGCTGGAAATGATGGTTCCAGAGAAAACACCATTCGGGAAGGTAATAAAATCGTAAAGGAACCATGCACCGCAAGTCCCAATCATAGTCTTCCAGTAGTATCGAACTACCAGGTTGTATGGTACACGCTTCTTGATGGCGCCACGACGATACAGCTTCGAGTTCAGCATCTTGAGGCGGAAGTAAAACACCGTCAAAGGTAGAAGAACACCAATGCCGAAGCAGACACGCCAGACAGTAGACAGGTGGTTTTCCCCAGCAGCAGAGAGAACAATAAGGAAGACGCAGACTGCAAGAGGTCCACCAAAGGAGAGTGGCAGGTTGGTGACTAGGATGAACACGGGACCACGATGGCTGAGAGTATGTTCATTGGCAGCCTCAGAGGCCGAAGCACTGGCCGCAGGGTACTCGCCACCTTGTTCATATCAGCATTTGGCAATGGAGCTAAGTTGGGTTTCCATGTAACTTACCAGCGCCGAAGCCAACAATACCACGGGAAATCGTCAGCATCCAGAACATGCCGTCAATGGTGATACCGTGGGAAGCGGTTGCCATGATTCCACCGAGAACAATCATGAGAGTAGTAGCGATAATAGCAGTTTTGCGTCCCAGGTAATCACAGGTGAGGCCAACAACCAATTGACCAAGAATCTCACCAACCAGGAGTGCATTGGAGACACGGGTGCTGACGGCCGAGGTGTACTCGTGCGCGTACTCCTTCTTGAACAAGACGTTGGTCATGGTCATGAGATTGTTTTGGTAGCCATCGGAAATGAGGGCAAAGCCGGAGCAAAACTACGTCAATCTGTTAGCTTTTGTTCCGTCGCGGCGCCGGTTCTGGCATCGCGGTGTTGGCTCACAATTGTAAAAATGTCAGAGAGCGACTGCTTCTTGTTGGAAACCGGCGCAACGAGCTCTTGCTGCTTGGCTTCTGGTTCCTTGGTATGGTCAGCTTGCGATTCTGTCGCAGCGGCGACCTTGTCCGAAATTTGCGCGTCAGCCATCTTGAAGGACCCTTTGCGTGAGGAGGCTTGTGTCCTGATCGCAGATGCCGAGTAACGTCGTATTCGACACGCGATGCTTCAGCTGAGGCGAAGAAGGAGAGGGGAGATCCTCGCGCACGGTTTTGAGGACTAATGCAACGGCTTCACGGTGCCTTTTATGAGACGAGCCTGCGCTTGAGGAAAAATTTCAGCGAGCCAATGCCAAACAAATCACACTGCATGTGTCCAGGTCTCTAGCCAGAAACGCCACAGCCTGCCACCCCGGCTAAGCGGCAGCACTGTGGGGGAAGAGGTGCGCCAACTGTTCTCAACTTGGCGGCGAGGATGCTAACTTGGTCTGGGGCAATAGCCCACGTGCTCACCGTGCTGTCTATCTATTGTTCGCCTTGTCTGACCCGAAATTTGTTGGTCCGGTTTTTGTTTTCCGTTGCCTATCGTCCCTTCTTCATCTCGGTTCCTTTTGCGCTCGCTCATGCGGCTTACGGCATAGTTCGCTGCTTTGTGTCACCGAGTTTCGTGCGACTCGATGACCCTTGCAAGCCGCTGACCAGCCTAAAGGCGTTCGCTAGTGAACTGGGCGGGCATCTCCGGTGCTTTTCAGCCTCGAGTGGCTTATTACCGCGGTCCCAGTCCACAGTACTTGGCTGGGCAGTGGATCATTTTCTGTTCACTGGTGAGACCGCGCTGCGAATTGCAAAAGCTGCAGGTGCTAGAATATCAGCTCTCACGTCGCGTGATGCGTGCAGTTTTGTACAATGTGGAGATGAGCAGGTGGGCTTAAGACAAGGTTATGTTTAAAGTGAAGCTCGGTGTGCCTATTTCATACCATTGCTCAAGAAGCGCTGTTAACACCGGCAATTGAAAATCGAGAGAGAAGATATTGCCACAGTTGAGCCGTCGGCGACTGCTGTAGTATTACACGTGTAGAAAGAAGGCTTGGAAGCTAGTTAGTTGGTGGCTGGCCAAGCTGTCAGCCAAGACGGACGATGGCGATCCCTTGGCACTGGGGTTGGACACTTCGGCGCAATGTACGTAGTAGAACTTGCGCGTCTGTCAACCAGCTCATGTACTCCAAACTTTTATTTAAAAAAGAGGAGGAGGAGATTTCAATATCAGCGCATCATTTGTACATGTTAGCTTAGTTAGGCGATCAAGTCCAGAGACGCGCAAACAAATCCTGCACAGGCTGTTGAGAACATGAGATCCAGAAAAATCAAAAGAAGAATCAGAAAATCGGTTTCTTCTGGACCTCAATTAGGCTATAAATGGCCATTTTCTCTATTCTACAATTAGTAAATCGGAGACATAGTCAACACCTCCGAGCAGCGTTGGACCCTGATTCTCGGAGTTACAGACTGTGTGGGTTCTCTCCCCACGCCAGGTCGGATCTCCGCAATAGACATCGGATCTCTGTTCTTCGCCGAGACACTTACAAACAAACTCGCCTGAATCACCGACCTATAAGAATGAAGCTATTGTAATCTGTTCGTGTTCCTGTATCGAATCATGCTCATTTTACCCTACGACTTAAGTACAGGCCTCACTGTCCCATTCTATTATAACTCACACCATTGTACTCAAAACGACACGTATTCCAATGGCATCAAAGTTGGCGCAGAACACCATTTCACGGGCTGTCAGCCATGCTCGTCAATTCAATACAGGTCGTACTTCTGCCCCCAACGTGCCATCAATGGTCATTTTAGATGACTATCTCTCCGTGGCGAATCCACATTTCGCGCATATTGCGCCCGGCGACGTCAACATCGACATCTTCAGATCGCATGTGCCTCAAAACACAAATGAAGAGCAAAAGGCCCTAATCGAGAAGCTTCAGCCGTACAGCATCATATCGGCAATGCGCGAGCGGACGCCCTTTCCTTCCGAGCTACTGCGCAGCTTGCCAAACCTGAAGCTTCTGCTTTGTACGGGCACTCAATTTGAAACGTTTGACCTCAAAGTCGCAAAAGAGCTCGGCATCACGGTGGCGGCAGCTCCCGGAAAAGGTCGCACTGACAAGCCTGAGGCGACAGGGCAGCCGCTTCCCGCGGATATCAGAAAAGGCGGTGGCCATCCAACAACACAACATACCTGGGCACTCATCTTGGCCCTCGCCAGAAACGTTGCGTTTGACGATGCCATTGTCAAGTCGGGCGGATGGCAGTCAGATCTGGCGACCGGCCTTCCCGGTAAGACTCTCGGAATTATTGGCATGGGAAGGCTGGGTGCCGCTGTCGCAAGGATTGGTGTATTGGCTTTCGGCATGAAGGTGGTCTGCTGGAGCACAAACTTGGATCAAGATAAAGCGGATCAAGCCGCCGCCAATCTCGGCTTACCCACTGAAGACGAATTCGGAGAAAAGACATTCAAGGCCGTCAACAAGGAAGAGCTGTTCCAGAACGCAGATGTAGTCAGCTTGCATTACGTTCTAAGCGAGCGATCCAAAGGTCTGGTTGACACAAAGATGCTCAACCTGATGAAGCCCAGTGCACTGCTAGTCAACACTTCTCGTGGTGCTTTGATTGACCAAATTGCCCTACTTAATGCCGCTCGTCAAGGCCAGATTCGCGGAATAGCTTTGGATGTTTTTGAGCAAGAACCTCTACCCGAGAAGAACCCCTGGCGCGTTGAGCAGTGGGGCGTCGCTGGACGGTCCAAGGTCCTAACGACCCCTCACATGGGCTATGTGGATGAGGGCCTGATGAACAGGTGGTATGCTGAGACGGCCGAAAACTTGGAGCGCTGGCTGGCTGGAAAAGATATTCTGCATCGATTAGTATAGACAAAGTATACAAAGTTGGTATCTTGCGCCTGTGTTCACTTGTCACGGAATCATGAGCCCTCAACACCGTGCGTGGTCATTGAATGTTCTTTCCTGTAATTTTAAGCATACGCTTGTGTTTGATCGGTACCGAGAATCGTCCGCCATTATGTATATCGAAGCCTCGTAAAAATCATGTATCCGCCGTTGAAACGCCCGTATCTCCAAAACAATTCTAGAAATGCCGTATAGAAATTAGCCGAAGAAGATAGAGACCTAGCCAAGTTAGTATTCTTATTTAGTAAGTGTCGAGAAGGTCCATGTCAACGTACGGCCATGACGACACAGCATATGCTTATGTACGGGCTGAGTCTCTCGCCTATCCTCGCGCATTTCCAGAAGATGCCCGTGACACTGTCCAAGCTGTTAGCAACATGTCGCAAGGCTATACCATACCCATCTATCGCATTGCGCTTCTTACCCATTCTTATTTCTATCGAGAATGCCTGGCGTAAAGTGGTGGACGTATGTGCTCGTGCAGATGAGCAACAGGATAACTAGGAGGAGGGACTGGAAGTTGAAGAGCGCCGACTGTCGAGGAGGTTAGCAGGCGGGGTATATCGAGGGCAATCGTGTCAACATACCATTTTTGGCTGAGTCAAATACACAAAAACGAGTTGAGAAGGGTTTTGCGTCCTGCACGGTATCGTGGAGGGAATGCGAAGCTCTGAAATCGAGTCACGCTGGCCTCTGATCAAGCTACGTAGCTTTCAGGGGACCAAAGATTCGCCGCACCCGACCAACCATACGTCAACAGCAACGCCCTCGGCCCCACCAGGCGTCATTCATGCCCGCAAGCGAAGGCTTCTATCGTTGCAAATTCATCAATTTTCCGCGCGCATTTGAAAGACAACACGAATGCTCCTTTTTCGAAGGCAAATTGTGTGATATTCAATCTCCAGCTCAGCTCTATCAGCCCAAGCGCGCGGTCGCCACCGCGCCCAGAAACTGCTTCAAGATGGAACCTCGGGCGCGCGCCGGCAAAAATGTCGGCAAGATGAACTTTTCCCACAATGAGCGTACGTCGCATTTCGCGCCTGCTTGCCGCATATGTATAGCCAAGATGTCTAATCCTTGTAATAGTTGCTCAGCTGCTCTATGCCCACGGAGACGTCAAAAACCCGCTCCCCGAAACCGTACGCGTCCTCGACGAGATCCTCACAGACTTCATGCAGTCCATTGCCTTTGAGGCCGCGCGCGCAGCGCAGTACTCCGGTCGTCAAAAGATAAAATACGAGGACTTTGAGTTTGCATTCCGCAAGAACCCTGCGTTCCTCGGCAAGGTGCAAGAGGTGTTCGAGAAGCAAAAGGAAATTAAGAAGGCGCGTGAGATTCTGCGCGACGCCGAGGACGACATTATGAAAGATGCAGCCGAGGAGGAGAAGAAGCGCGAAAAGGCCGGAGGGCCACCGCCCGCAGGCGGGAGCGGCAGCAAGCCGATCAATAAAGAAGAAGAACTTGGTGAAGCTGACGATGACGCTGATGCCGAGATGGATGCCTTGGGCAAGAAGAAATGATACCCTTGTGGAATGACTACAATATGATTTTGGGCAACACAAACCGTTGGCGCATGCGTGTTTCGATTTATAATCTGGGCTTTTTACTTTTGCATGGATACGGCGTTATAATTGGAGGTAGATATGGGCAGTAAATTATGAGGAATCATTAATGTTACTTTGCATTGCGTCAACAAAGAAGTTAATTTGCTGCTTGTACTAGCCAATAGTTTCCCAGCACTCGATTGGCAGGCTTCAGTGCCACTTCGGTCTGTTTTAGTCGCCCTGACGTTCGTCACCCGATATGGCTGTCATTCTTCTCAGTGCACGTCAAAACTGTACGAATGGGGACGAATAGCGCGGGAAGACACTCCAGAGTCATAAAAGTCATATACACGTGGCTATTGAATCATTATTACAGCGGTCGGCTGGCAGGTAGTTCCGTGTGCTCAGCTTCATCCAGCAGGTTCTGTCGCGCCTCGCTGTCTTCCAGTTTTGCGATAGGCTTAGGTTTCCTCAGAAACATGACTCCAATAGCGCTACCCAGGATCAATGTACATCCTAGAAAGCTAATTAAGCCCATCTTATGACCGAACACCCACCAGTCAAAACTCGCAGCAAACAGCATGTGAGTGTATATCATAGAGTTCGCTTTGTTTGACTTGTCCTTGCCGAGGCCGGTTGTCAGTAGGAACTGCATTGCGAGGCCGAACACGCTGATTAAAACGATAAGCGCCGCTTGCTGTATTGTGGGCGGTAGCTTCCAATTGAGGGTAGGCTGTGAAAAGTTCAGCAACGGCGCTGCGCAGAGTATAGTCGCACACATGAGAGAGCTGGTGATCGCAAAGGCATTGACGGAAATAAGCGGATGTGTTTTCTTTCCAAGGGCTCGCAGCGTCGTAAAAGCACCAGCCGCACCAAAGACACCAACAAGAGCGACAGCGACAGCGACGAGACGCTCGCTTGGTGTCGCCTCATGGTCCATGCCTGGAAGATTTGCTCCAGCCTCAGGTGGTTCATGACTGGGCTGTTTGGCAGAGTTGGTAAAAAGGGCCGCAGGCCGCGCGATGAGAACAACACCAAAGAACGCAATCAATGTAGCAAGCTGTTCCATTCTCGTGAAAGGCTCTCGGAGCACAAAGTAGCATATTATACCCGCAACTCCGGGGGCCAGAAAGGTGATGACGGTGGCATCGGCGAGTGGTAGGTACATCATCGAGTACCACATGCCAAAAATACCAAAGAATCCAGAAAAGCCCCGAAAAAGTAATAACAGGCGAATACCTTTGTGTGGTACTGGAAAGTCCGCAAAACGTGCCCTCCACATATATATAGAAACCGCAACGGCAGTGAGGCCCTGTCTGTAAAATAAGAGCTGCACGGGATGCATCCCGTCACCCTGTAACTCCATGAATCTGGCGCTGAGATTCATGAGGGCACCAAAAAATTGAGCCAAAGCAACAAGTATAGACGGCATGTTATTTTCCCAAAACTGCCGAATAAAGGATTTTGGCTGCGTAAAACCACGCCCACCATCGAAGCCACTGTAAACCTCATGTGGCGGCAGCGGTGAAAATCGGCCACTGAGAATTGGGCTTGGAGTCAGTGCTCGAATGGAGTCTGGCGCGAAGCCTTCCGGTTTTAGCCCATGCGCATACGCTGGCAAGCCATTTTGTGCTTCGTCTCTTGAAGCCGTTGTGGTTGTTGTGTCGCCGAGTTCCGGTTTGCCGTTCGAGGTCAGCTCAACCCCGGCGGAAGCGACACCACCGCGAGGCATGTTGTATTCCCTGAGTGAAGTCGCCGTTGCAAGAGAACAACTCCTTTATTTAGAGAAAAATTCTTCAAAGAGAGCTGACGTCAAAAGACCAAACTTTTCTGTAGCCAATCTAGTAGCCATGGTAGCACTGGAGCGCTGTGAAAGAGAACATGAAAGAAGAAAAAGCCGTAGGGTCTCCGTAATCCATGAATCGGCAATAGACCAGGATTTGCCCGGTGGCGGACATCGGCCTTATGGCAATGGTGGCGCTAAAACACACTCCATTGCGGCGATGCCTGCTGATTATGGCTGCATGGGAAGTGGGATGATGCAAGAGGAGACAGTGGAACCACGGGTGCCGTAGCCCTGTTGCCAAGTGCTGGTATAGCGGTCGTTAGTGGATGCCGACCGATATCGCACAAGAAGGCGGCGTTGGAAATCATCATTCTATTGCAATTGGTTGCTAATTATTTGCGCGCAGCTTTTGCCTATTAAGGCGCTGGCTGGGTGTTGTAGTCGGCTTCTTAGATGCGTAGGGCAAATACCCGATACCATCGCGGCTCGACTGAAAGCTGGAAGTGCCCTAGTCTGTTTGAAGCGATCGCAGTGACCTGTGCAGATGCAAATTTGACTTCTGTTGTTTTGGGTATGGAACTAATTTGACAATATGTCTGCCCGTGTTGTTTGCCTGATTTTCCACGGCTGCTGCGTGCGCCGCCGAGTGGCCGCCTTCGTCAGCAGCTTGTGTTAGTGGTGCATGTAAGTGATCCTGCAACCATGACAGCTGAGGAATATTTCTCACTCAAATCGATGCCCTCATACAACGAGATCTTTCCTCCAGCATTATTGCTTTACGAAACGCGAAGAAATCATTCCATGTGCACAGAAGTAGCCCGAAAAAGAAATATGATATGCTATAGGGTAAGCCAATGTGGGAAGGAACTGGTTGAGCTTCTCTATCACGTGACGACAAAGGTTTCCGCGCTCGTCGCGACAGCTTCAAGCGTTCGCCAGCTGCAGGGCAGATCGCAAACATTTTGAGGCTTCGCAAACGTCTATTTGCATCAAACTCACCCGATACTGAGCAACCAATTGTCGAATTGCATCAAATTTTCGCCATAATCGCCATAATACCTTTATTTCGACGACTCTAGGCTTCGTTAAGCCGCCACCAACATGGTTCAGATCAGTGAAGTCAAGGGCAACAAGCGCGACAACCGCACGGCGGCGCATACACATATCAAAGGCCTCGGGCTGAAGTCAGATGGACATGCAGAAGCACAGGGTAGTGGATTTATTGGCCAAATACAGGCCCGTGAGGTAAGAGCACCTGCTGTCTGGCTCGATTTTCAAGTCTGAGAAGCCCGCAACTAACCGAGCGATTCACAGTCCTGTGGTGTCGTCGTCGACCTAGTTCGAGCTCACAAAATGGCCGGACGCGGTGTTCTCCTCGCTGGTGGCCCTGGCACCGGAAAGACAGCGCTGGCGCTGGCCATCAGCCAAGAACTGGGAACCAAGATTCCGTTCTGCCCCATCGTTGGCAGCGAAATCTACTCGACCGAAGTTAAGAAGACAGAGATGCTCATGGAGAACTTCCGTCGAGCCATCGGCCTCAAGGTCCGCGAGACAAAGGAGGTTTACGAAGGAGAAGTCACGGAACTCACACCCGAGGAGGCTGAGAACCCCCTCGGTGGCTACGGCAAGACCATTAGCAATCTGCTCATCGGTCTCAAGAGTGCCAAGGGGCAAAAGAAGCTGCGCCTGGACCCAAGCATTTACGAAGCTATCCAGAAGGAGCGTGTCACGGTCGGCGACGTCATCTACATTGAGGCCAACACCGGTGCGTGCAAGCGAGTTGGCCGTTCCGATGCTTATGCGACCGAATTCGATCTCGAAGCCGAGGAATACGTGCCGATCCCGAAGGGCGAAGTGCATAAGAAGAAGGAAATCGTTCAAGATGTGACGCTCCACGATCTCGACGTTGCTAATGCCAGACCGCAAGGCGGGCAGGACATTATGAGCATGATGGGGCAGCTGATGAAACCCAAGATGACGGAGATCACAGAGAAGTTGCGCATGGAGATCAACAAGGTCGTCAACAAATATATTGACCAGGGTGTTGCCGAGCTCGTGCCCGGAGTTCTATTCATCGATGAGGTAAGACAAGGAAAATAATTGTGATGAAAACTTCCTTCAATCTTCCGACTGGTCAGATTTTCTCAACATTCTCCGCCTTGGGCCATTTTCAAAAAAAAAATGTAGCCATTGCCAGGGTGAATGAGGAAACGAAGGAAAGAAAGAAACATAATATTGAGCAGGAAATGCATATCATTTTATGATCGTTTGCTAACATATTGGGGGCGGCAGGCGCATATGCTCGATGTGGAGTGCTTTACCTACCTGAACAGGGCCCTGGAATCGCCCATTGCGCCCATCGTCGTTCTGGCATCGAACCGCGGAATGTGCAAGATTAGAGGCACCGACGACATTGTTGCGGCCCACGGCATTCCTAGCGACTTCCTCGCCCGCTTGTTGATTATCCCCACGGCACCCTACGAAGCTGACGAGATTAAGCGTATCGTGAAGCTGCGCGCAACAACCGAAGCTGTCGCCATTACTGACGCGGCCATTGACAAGATTGCGGAGCACGGCGTGCGCATCAGTCTGAGATACTGCTTGCAGCTCCTGACTCCTGCTAGGTGAGACCCCTTTCATGTTCCTGACTCCCACCTTTGCCTAGGGGAGAGTCGGGTAATTGTTACAATTTCTTCTCTATAATGGCCCAAGTGGAACATTTAGATGGAAATGCTTCTCCTACGCCTTATCATCCTTCCCGCATCTCCAACCAAAGTAGGGGTCCAAGTGGCTCCCATCTGACCAGCTTGTCCTTCACTTCAACCCTCTCGCGCGCTGACTGAATCGCATCTTCTCCGCGCTTCTAGTCAAGATCATCGCCCTCTCTCGTTCGTTTCACCGGCCTCCAACTGGCTTGTGCCTCACCCCATTTTTGCTACTATCTTCAGCTCTTTCCGCCTCCCCCTTTTTTCTCCTACTCGTGTCCACACCCTCGCCCCTCTGCCCTTACCCCAAGTAGGCCTGGATCCGAGACATTGTCGCTGACCAAAGCACGCAACTATAGCATTCTTGCAAAGGCCAACGGTCGCACTCAGATTGACGTCCAGGACGTGACAGAATGCGAAGACCTGTTCCTGGACGCTCGCCGTAGTGCCGCGCTCCTCGGTAGTGAGGCAGGTCGGGGCTATCTGTCTTGAGCTTCGGAGCCCGTGTAACAGAAAGTAAGACCATACATTGTGGATTTCTTTGTTTTTTTAGAGGAAAATAAGCAAAGGCGGATTTTGCTCAACAGAGTGACAATGATTTTTTGGCATCAACAAGGGAGTTAGAGACAAGTTATAGTTGAAAGCGGGCCCTCCTCCCCTCCCCCAATTGGAGAGTCGGAGGATTGAAAAGCCACTGAGAGATAGAATAGAGAGAGAACTGTAATCGCACGGTACGGAAATTGCTTTTCCGACACGAAGGGAGGAGTGGCCCAAATGAAGGATAGCCCACTTGGACGGACGGCGCTTGGTACCGAAAAAAAGGAGAACAACACGACCCATAGGATTTCTAGTTGTATTATTTTATCTACTGCCTTTTTATTATGTTTCTTATCACTGGGATCTTTTACGAAGAGCAAATGTACGCTAAAGTAGTGAGCTGCAGCTATGGTATGAAGATGTTGCGCATGCAGATGTTGAAACCCCTTTCTCGTAGCTTGGCGAAGAGGAGCCTTGGTTGCCGAGGTGAAGAGAAAAGCAGGTCGCAGGAAGATATCATCAAGGCAAGCATGGAGGCGGAGGAAAAGCAGAAACAGAGAAACGAAAGGAATCATAACAGGCAAATTTGGTCCTACAATCTTGCTTGCCACATAATATTCACACGGCGAAGCAAGCCTGTCCCTCTGGTAACGTTTGTTTTGGTGTGCCACTCAGTCGCAACCTACTCATCGCACTTCGATGTGCGAACAGGCTTGGACTCGGCCCCCTTCCCTCTTCGTTGTGCTCTGCATCATGAGTGTATTGTTGAGGTTAAAAATAAATTTATGCACGACAGAATGAGGCAAAGCACTGGCACAAGCTCCAGGTACAGCAACACAAAGAAGGCCCCTCTCTTCGCAAGGGAGGCGGCCGTGGCGGCAATCTCTTGGCCTGGACCCGATCTCTTCAGTTACATTGGCGGGAGGGGCGCAGTGCCAGCACACGGTGCGGAAGGAAAGGCATCAATAGGTAGGTGTGTGATGCAAGTCAGGATGAACAGCTCATTCCCCATGCCGACACGGGTGACCACAGTCTGTCCAAGACATGGCAGGGGGCGCGAAGAAGGAAAGGTCATATCACCAAAGACAACCACGAATGCAAAGACTGGTTCGAAATTTTTTCCCCAGCTACGTGCCGCCGAAGATCTCTAACGGGCCAAGGGCACCACCCGCGTTCGAACTTATCATCCTTTTATTTTCGTCGTCGGTTCATTCGTGCACCATTTTCTTCAACGGACAGGCGGTTGGCCGGCCCCGGAAAAAACAAGCAGAGAGAACGCATGCTAGTGGGTGAGTCAAAACTTACCGATTTGGACGATTGAGGCTCAGGCTCTCCCAAGTCGACGCGACGGCGTCCTTCTGGACCTTGCGCCCAGTGTCTTTCCCATCCCCATTCTTTCCGCGCCGCTGACACTCGTTTCTTCGGGGAGCGCGACAGCTGTCACTTGCTTGGTCTGCTCGGGTGAGGCTTTAGCTTAATAGCCAAAGCCAGCGCTGATGCCGAGGAAACAAAACGAAGCGAAACAAAGTCAATTTGCTCCCCCATCCGCCTGCTGGAACTCCAGGCTAGCCGCCTCTCAAACCATCAGAATATAGAAGCAAGACAGGCAGAGCAGCAAACCTTCCGTCCGCATCACGTGTGAGTAGACTTTTGACTAAACAGCGAGAAGAATTGGGGCGGCTGCCACACCCTCTTGGGTGGGCGACGGTGGGCCTGGCACTTGGTGAGGCCTTTCGTTTTGTCTCAGGGCCGCGCATTCCAGAGGGTTTCACGGCGCACATTCCTGGCCGCCCACATTGTCGTCCTTTGGCGAGGCTGGGCTTGCTTCTGTGTGGATAGAATCTCGACGAGCTAGTTAGGAAACTTTTCGGGCGGAGATTTGTCTTTAGGAGAAAAAAAATCTCAGAGTGTGTTGGCGGCGGGGGATGGCAGAGGAAGAAAGTGCGGGAACGACGACGGAGGAGCGCTGCGCAAGCACGAGTAGTGCTGTCTTGGACACCGTTATTTTCCCCGTCTAGTCTTCTCCATACTCACTCGCAACGAGAGCTTGCCCAGCCAGGCAAAGGCACCTTGGCGGATCTGAGCAAAGAATGGGTATGCTGGCCCCCAGTAAGCTTAGCTGGAACACGACCTGAACCTGCCCTCTTCCTTCTTTGATAATATAATACGATGGTGCCTTTTGTTCCTGCGTCACCTTTGTCCATGAATGCTTTTGTTCTTTCTCACCCTGTCGTGTATACCCGCCCATCTTCATCGCGGTTTTTGAAGTGAGCGCTGTCTGCCGGATCAGCAGCACAGTCGGTGCTTTTGCCGTCTTTTCTTTCATCCATTCCCTTTTCGCCCTCTCTCTCCGGCCCTAGCCTGTCAGCCTGGCCGTCGCTCTTCCTAGCTGCTCAAGAACACTGCCACTCCTTCTAAGCGCCCACTCGTTGACTTCCTGCTCCATTTGGTTCGTCTTTCAAGCGTGAACTGGCCATCCTTTGGTTTAAGCTTTCGCCTGCTTCTGGCACCTCCGATCATTACCCTTGGCGCATCCTGCCGACGCAGGGGTGTAGCGCAAACACACGCCGGGCAAAGAAACGTTCGTTCCCCGTCGACTTCCAGCCTCCCTCACCCCGGTCGACTCAGCCGCCCACCAATAATCGCTTTTGCTGGAGCGTTCGAACAATGAACAGTTCGCCTTTCGGATAATAACACTCGTTCATACGTCGTCCTTTGTGCTTTTTTGGCAGTTTGTGGCGGATCGACCTGGTGCACGCGTAAACTCTGTTTTGCTGGCACCTCTCCAACGGCTACCGCCGCGCCGACCGCACCCAATCTTTTCCTCCAGCCCCCGCAGCCCCAGACAATCGTGTTCTCCAGCGATTCCATTCTACACCACAATCTTCAGCAGCCCGATCTGAGCAAGTTTCGAAACGACCTATCACCGTTTGCCCCTCGGGGTAGTTGGTGTATCGGGCCGCACGATCCCTGCTGTTCTTTGAGCATCAGTTTGCTGGCATTCAAATATGACCCAAGTCTTATCGTTTGCACCCAGACCCATAGATGACACGCCACGGCACCTGCTCATGGATCTTGATAGAGCTGTCCGGGTAGGTGCGCCGCAGGGTGTTTTTGCACCTCGACGGTCACCGAGCCCTGGTAGTTCGAGTTTTACCAGAAAGCGGGCTGCTTCCCTGACATCTGCTGATCCAGCTCATGGCTTGTATGAGCAGCTGAGTATTAACACATCCGGAGCGGCTATGAAGCCAGAGTCCTCCAGAGAAACCATATGTCTCTGCACACCAACACCAAAGATACCGCGTCCTCGAAACGGTTCGTTTCAACCCAGCCTCCGTCGTCATTCCCAATCTCTAGACTAACATCGCCGTGCAGCATTCATCCTGTATCGCCAACACCATCAGTCGCAAGTAACAGCTGACAATCCGAAACTATCCAACCCGGAAATATCCAAAATCATTGGCGAGAAATGGAAACACGAGGCTGAGGATGTGAAGGATACGTGGAAGAAGCTGGCTGAAGAAGAAAAGCAGCGCCACCAACACCAATACCCAAACTACAGATACCAGCCACGACGAGGCAGTAAAGTTCAGGGCAGTTGGCCAAACGCACAGGCTGGAGACGAGTCTGGTCGCTGTATGAAGTGCAATGGGCGTACCAGTGCCACCCCTAGAACCCCTTCAACGCCAGTCGCAACTCCGTCCTCAATCAAAATCGGACCCCACAGCCAGGCCGCTCTGCCTCGCATAGATACATCTGCACCGAGGAGGTTGAGCATAGAGTTGTCGCCGGTCAGCACACTTCCGCTTCCCCACCAGCAGCTGCCTCCTGTGAGAAGCTACGAGGACGATCCGACCTCACCTGATGCGAAACGACGCCGAGCAAATGGCGCAGGTAACTACCACGCCGTGAGCCGACTGCATAGTACATTCGGTGATGGGGCACCAGAGTCGATGCGCATGTCTCCCGAAGGCGGTCCATACCCAGCGATGCGTCCATACCCCCATAGCTGTCTCCCAGAGCTCAGCACAATCCCCAGATCGCATAGCGGCCCAATGCCACCGCCACCACGCCGAACTGGAGCGCCATGGACAGACCAAGAACACACACGGCGTCATAGTGGTTTTGACGAGTCTTTAAGGCTGCCTCCGTTGCAGACTGCGGTCTCGCCATCACCCGTTCGCGCACAGAGTCTGGACATGCGACAGCCGATATTGCCTTCACCTGTATTCTCGCTGCCTGCCCCACAGGAGAAGAGACCAAGTAATACTGAAGAAGCCGTTATGTCCGTTATGTCGATCCCGTTCAAGCGCAAACTTGCAGCCTTATCGAGAATCACAAGGCCTCTTCCAACCCATCTAGGCGAGCATGATCGCTCACCGGCCGAGTGTAGGGGGGCTGTTATTGCTGTTGAAGGCTCGAATTCGCAGATGCTGCATAGCGTGGGAAATGTTGTCGAAAAGGTTTTGCTTGCTTGTGGTGAAGTATCCATCCGCTCCTGGGCACCGGACTTGGACCCAGTCGAGACAGGAGGATCTAAACCTTCATTATCGGAACCTGGCTTTTCTGCATATTTGCGTACGATTATTTCCTGGCAAGAAAAATCAAGACAAATAGCCGCCCACGTTACGAACACGAGAGAAGGTGTTTCCCTGGGACCCGATGCGTCGACTGCGGCGGAGAATGCACCGTTGCCATCCTCCAAATTGCCCATAGCCCTCATGAAAGAAGGTTATAGCTTGACACTTTCAGACAAATTTGCTTCCAGCACATCCAACTCCGACCTCTATTCACCGGAAGACCACTGGCAATGGATGGCGAACATGTGGCGGGGTATACCCAATGCCGACTTGGTAGTGTATGTGCAACAAAGCGAAGAAGACGAGATGAAGAATTTTCCGGCCGTCGAGTTTGCGAAGCGTATGGGCCTGATCATTGTGAGAATTCCAAGCGGCACGACTATTGATGAAGAGACCGAGCGTCGGCTGGCATTCGAGCTGGGGGAATGGATGAGAGGTGGTGCTTTTCGAAACGGTGTGCCTCCTAACTGGAGAGATGATTAAATGGCTTATGAATAAGAGGCGTTTTGGGTCTTGTGCTTTGACATTTTGATACGGGGAAGGCAACCTTGAACCATGGGCCATGGCGCAATAGAATAGTATCTTTGGGTATAGAGACGTATCCTAAGTGCCGTCACGCGTCGCAGATTATGACGACTGAATGGACTAATAAATCAAGGCACATTGCCTAATTCGACTTTGAATAGATCGATATTAGCCATGAGTGTCTCGCAACATGTCTCTCCCTGTGTGTGTGCATGTGGCTTGGCGCGAATGTGCCCATGATGCCTCGCTGCCTTGAATCCGAGGCAACATATTTTCCTTGTGGAGAGCTGTGGCTTTGTACCTGACAAGGCGGCCGGGGCTGTGGAGCGCGTTGACTGGCAGTGGCAGACGCGTTGGTGCAGTGCATTTTTAGTGGACTCCAGTGACTCGCTGGGAGCTTCAATGCTACGAATGCCGCCTAGCTCCTCCAGTGCGGTCTGTCAACACAACATCTGAACCAGCATCATCACGGACGCACCGGCGCCACGATGCGCCTACTGTCCGTCAACTCTACATAATGCCTGATTTCAAGCCAGGCCAGATTGTGCAGCTAAATGATGGCCGCAAAGCCACCGTGCGGTTTGCTGGTCAAACAAACTTCCAGGTGGGAGAGTGGATAGGGGTCGAGCTTGAGGATAAGTCGGGCAAAAACGATGGCAGCGTCCAGGGCCAGCGTTATTTTGACTGCCCCATGGGCTATGGCATGTTTGTCAAGCCTATGATGGCTACTATTATTGCGCAGCCGCCTGCAGCCGCCAAGCCAGGAGTCAAAAAGGTCGCCCGTCCCAGCAGCTTCATCAATCCTGCCGCCAATCGTGCATCCATTGGGAATGATGCCGCCATGAATCGACGAAAGAGTCTCAACGCTCCGAGCCCAAGCCCGGTTTCTAGAACAACACGTCCCGCTAGTATCGGAAGACTACCAGGTTCTGCTGTACGTACATTCTGTGACCATCGTCGCTACCCTACTGACTGAGATGCAGTCGCCGACCAAATCCCCGACAAAGCCCTTGAGTGCTGCTTCAAGCGCGGCGGCTTCTCGAACCGGAACGCCTTCGAACGCGAGAGTCGCATCGGCCGGAGCGCGAACTCGTACCTCTGCTGCCGCCCAACGGACGTCTATGGGACCTCCAGCCGCCCCGGCAGCACGAACGACAAGACAAGCTTCCGTATCCTCTGTAGCATCACGAGGGAGCATATCACATACTCGTTCAGCGAGCGGCAGGGCCCCAGCCATTGCTGGCCTACGGCGCCCCGACTCTGCCCGACGACCTTCAGCCGATTCGCAAGCTGGTTACGAGAGCAATACTGGGTCACGGAACGGCGAAACTACACCCAGCTCGCCCATTAAGAGCGATGCCGAAATATTGTCCCCGCAACCACAGAGTCCCGTCATGGCAAAAACCAATAATCTTGAAAAGATTGCTGCTGCTACTTCAGCTGCGCAGAAGCCAGCTGCCTCGGCAGGCATGCCTCGCTTGGTTTCTGGCGGCCTGCCAAATAAAGAAATCGAAGATTTGAAAGCCAAGTTGAAAGTCTTGGAACGAAAACGCCAAGAAGATCGCGACAAACTTAAACAACTGGAAAAAGTCCAGGCCGAACGAGACAAATTCTCCGATGTCATCCAAAAGCTACAGGCCAAATACCAGCCACAACAACAGGAATTGACAGAGCTCCGGAAGCAAATGAAAGAAGCCGAAGTGAGATTTGAGTCTGTCGAAGCTCTCCAAGCCGACCACGATACGGCTTTGGAATTGGCCACACTTGATCGCGAAATGGCCGAGGAGAACTATGAGGTGCTCAAGGTCGAGCTTGAAGCTGTGCAGCAAAAAGCCGAGGAGCTCGAGCTGGAGGTGGAAATTCTTCGTGAGGAAAACTCAGAATATAGCAAGGGCATGACGCCAGAGGAGAAAACAAGCGCAAACTGGATGCAAATGGAGCGAACAAATGAGCGACTGCGCGAAGCCCTGATTCGACTGAGAGATATTACGCACGACCAAGAAGAAGATCTGAAAGCTCAGATCGCTGTGCTTGAAGAGGATGTACGCGACTTCGGCACAACGAAGGAGGAGCACGAGAAGACCAAGGAAAAGCTGCAGCAGTCGGAGGCTGCCGTCGATGATCTTCGCTCACAGCTAGATACTGCTCTTGGCGCGGAAGACATGATTGAAGATCTGACGGAACGTAACATGAGCTTATCAGAGCAGATGGAAGAGTTGAAGGCTGTGATTGAGGACCTCGAGAATCTCAAAGAAATCAACGACGAGCTCGAGATTAACCACGTGCAGAACGAGAGAGAGCTTCAGGAAGAGCTTGATTTCAGGGACAGTGTTATTGCTGAGCAGGCTCGCCGAGCTGCCCAGCAGGAAGAGAACTTTGAAGATATGGAATATACCCTTTCTAGGTTCCGAGAGCTTGTCACAAACTTGCAGACGGACTTGGATGACATGAGAGCCTCACAGGCTGTCACTGAGGGTGAATCCGAGAAGCTCAATGATCGGTCGCGCGCTATGATGGACCTGAATCTGAAGCTGCAAATTTCTGCTGCCAAGGCCCAAGTCAAAACCATTGATCTCGAGATGCGACGCCTCGAGGCCCAGGAGGCAGAGCAGCACCTCGAAATAGTCAAGCTTTTCCTCCCGGATACGTACAAGGAGGAACAGGACTCTGTTCTTGCACTCTTGCGCTTCCACAGACTGGCTTTCAAATCCAACCTGCTCAGCGGATTTATCAAGGAAAAGCTCAATGGACAGCCCCAGCCCGGCCACGAGGACGACGTATATGCAGGCTGCGATGCTGTTGATAAGCTGACTTGGGTCGCTGCCATGTGCGACCGCTTCTCCAATGACATGAGCCACTGCTCAATGGCACAGTTTTCCCACTATCAAAACGCCTTGCTCGAGGTGGAACCTGTCGAGCGTGCACTTAACGGCTGGATCGACAGCCTTCGCAAGGATGATCTTAAGGAGAAACAGTGTGCTGAAGCATTGCAGCGCACCATTGCTCTGATGTCACATCTTGGCGAAGTTCACCTCACTGATGATGCTCCTGGATTCGCCGACGAGTCTCACATGAAGGCTGTAGTTGTTCAGAGCCATCTGGAGTCGGCTGCCACCTCGTTCAATACCACACGTCTCATGGTCGAACGCGCAATCACAGCTGAGGGCGCGGATGAGGAGTTGACGCAACTTTTCGCCAAGAAATTCGAAAATGTCATTACCCAAACTCGCAGCACCAAGGTTATTGCCGGCAAGGCCGTTCGCGCACTTGAAGACCTGAAGACAAGATCGCTCTCTCTCGCACCGGAAAATCGCAACCTGTTTGAATCTTGTCAGACTGCCAGCAAAGAACTTGCCAGTCTGTCTCGCAGTATTGGCGCCGGTTTGCACGCTCTTTTCACACAAGATGAAGGCCGTGCGGAGCCATTCACTCACTCCGACGTGCAGGATGCAATTCATGCCGCAGTTTTGGAGGCCACATCGTCGAGTGAATCCGACATGTTCTCTGAATATCTTTCCCAGCTGCGCAATCTTCAGGCTCAGGTGGCAGAAATGGTCGGCTTGGCTACAGATCTCAGCCAGACTCGCGAGTTCGACGTTAGCCCGGCACCTTGGAAACTGCGCTCACTGGAGCTCAAGGCTCTCAAGGCCGTCCCTGTTGACGCAGAGGAAGAGCTTAGACGTCTCAAGGATGAGCACAGCGAAGCTCGACGCACAATTGCTCAGCGCGATGAGCATCTCAGCACCGCCGCTCTCAAGATCGAGACCTTGGAATCGCGCATGCGTGATGCGCAGGCCAACATTGAACGCATCAACGCTCTGCGGAAGGATCTTGAAGCTTCTACGGAACAGGCTGCTAGTCTCAAGGATGACATCGAGAAGCAAGACAGAGAGCTGAAGATGCTCGAATCTGAGCGCGATAAGTGGAAGAAGGTTGCGAGCGACAGCCGCGCATATGCTGATGGTGCTGATGCTGCAGGCAACAAGGCCGGCCAAGAGCGAGCTGTTGCAACTGCACGTGAGATGGATGCCCTCAAGAACGACATCGAAAGCTTGCAATCTGCAGTGCGGTACTTGCGTGAAGACAACCGCCGGGCCCGCCTGACGGAGCAGCAAAACTATGACTGGCTCGCTGAGCCATTAAAGAAGCCCGCGAGCGCCGTCGAACAGCGCAAGGCCTTGGTCATTGCGGAAGGCAAAGATGTCCTGAGCGAGCTTGTCAAGATGACATCGTCTGCCGGAGTATTCGACTACGGTTCAATCCCCAGGGATAGACTGGCATGGCGCTCTGCCAAGACGACACCTCAGTACCATGCCGCGAAACAGACCGAAGACTATGCTGCCTGGAAGTCGTGGCAGGATTCTGTGGTCAAGAAGAGCGAATCACTCCTTCACCCAGCCGTCCGTGGTAATGGAGAGGGCGCACGCCCCAAGCCGGCTGCTCGAATGCAGATTCGTTTGCCTGGACCGGATGGCAAATTGCTACAGTCTGGCACTCGAAGCAGGGTACAGATTGTTGGATCGCGCGAGTGGGATGCGCTACAAAGCGCAAGAGTTGCCGCTGTATAAGACCGTGCCGCATGGCCTGTATATATTCTAGTAGAAGCCTGATTCGGATAGGAATCGTGTTGGTCATAAGCATCAACAAGCCAAGGACATGGGAGATACCCTTTTGGCGTTATATCATGTACAATTTTTTTTTCTAATTTCGTTTCTCGCATATTGTAGCAAGAGTGAGTATCATATGAGTGCCCTGTCTTTGACGTTGGCCAAGAGATGCTATTCTCCAAATGGAGCGCGTATTCAACCATTGATATGCTAGTCCCTTTACCCGCCATATAATCAGCCGTCCAGCCGTCCCTGTCTATCCTTTCCGTCAACCCCCGCTCGTTTACGCTTTGCCCTTCTTTTTGTCTTTCTTTTTCTTTCCACCGTCGTCTGAACCATTGCCACCAGCAGCGCCCGCTTGGCTGGCCATGAGCGCGGACATGGGGTCGCCGCCACCTTGCATCTCCTTCATGATATCCTTGAACAAGTTCTCCGAAACGCCGCCGCCTGTCATGGCAGCGCTCATATACGGCACGTACTCGTTGATCTTCCAGCCCCGGGGCGCCGCAGGCTTGGGGTAGGGCTTGTCCTGCGGCGGGTGGATCTGGCCGCCCATGTTGACGCGCAGGCCGGGCGAGCGCTCCGTCGTCGGGTTCTCCTTGAGGTGCTGGGCGACGAGCATGTAGAGGTGGTGCTTGTTGGCAATCTTGTGCGTCGAGGCGGGACCCTTGTCCGTCGGCTTGAGGGCGACCTTGACGCGGCCCGGGTTGGCCCAGTCCTTGGGGTGCGTCTTCTCCGGCTCGAGGACCGTCTGCAGGCGCAGCCGCGAGCAGGCGTTGGCGATCTCGCGGGCGAGCGGGTTCTTGACGGCGAGGGCGGAGCTCACGCGGCGGCCCTGGGCGCGGGTGCGCGAGGCGTCAAAGTAGACGGGGTACAGGCTCTGGTAGCCTGCGTAGGACGCGCGCTCGTCGGCCGTCACGGAGCGGGTGTTGCTGGGGTTCATCATCATCTGCTGCATGGCCTGCTGGGCGGCGGCGGTGGACGCAGAAGGGCCGGCTGCGGCTGCTGCCGCCGAGGAGGAGGAGGAAGCTGGGGAGGCGACCTTGGTTTCGACTCGTCGCATGATATCATTGTCGTCAAAGTCGTCAATGTCAATCTCTTCGGGGTCCGAGACCATATCGGGGTCGCTGTCGGACACTTCTTCTATTCTGGGATGCGACATGATGGCGGCTTTGGGCGGTCTGCTCTGGGTGAAGTGGTGATGGAACGGGAAATCGACGTGTGTGGACACAGTTGGATTGAAGTTGGTGTTTTTTGGGCTTTTGGTGGGGGTGGGGCAGAGCCGGGTGCTGGCGTGCCCCTCTCATCTGGCATCCTCTCGTGGCAGAACAAGGTGAATGAACGCTGATGAAGTGTCGATGAAAATCATATATTATTTTGCTACATGTGTACTTGTTGTTGCGTTTCCAGGCTGCGTGTTGGTGGGTATATCGATCTGGGTCACAGCTCCATGGGAAGCGGATTACCAGACTGTTCTGACATTATGGAATTAATACGGCCATGTCAAATTGCAGTGAAAGTATGAATCCACCAGCTTTTGGCTTTGCCGACTCTTATTTTAGTTTTCCGTAATTTAAGATTAGAATCACGCTGGGATCATATGAAAAGCAGGCTTCTTAGTGCGAGCTGGCCAACCAGCGTTGTCGAAACGTAACATTAGCGTACATGGCCCTGGTAAATCGAGGCTCAGTGCCGCGATTCGACGCCAGTCCAGTTGATGACGTGAGAACTGTATAGCGAATATCACTGTATTTCAGCGCATGGCTCGTAATGACGTTCGCAAAACAAAATGAAAAAGTGTTCTAGGCATCTATAAAAGGAACATAATGCTCTGAGGAGAGAACTTGATCACCAACTACAATCATCTCACTTACAGCTACAACCTCAGGACAGTCCGTTTCGTTGCAATCACAAAAGTCATAGCAAATACATTGTCAGACGCTTAAAATGCATTTTATCAAGGTTGGTCTACTTGTAGGTAGCGTCTCGCTCTCCACTGCGTTAGACGCGAATTGTGCACCTGGCGGCAACTTTGATCTCTCCCACTGGAAGCTGCAGCTACCTTCAGGAAAGCCTGACCACCCTGACGAGGTCAGCGCTGACAAGCTCGGCGACTGCCACGGGTACACAAACTCCAAATACTTCTTTACCGACAAATCGGACGGCTCCTTGGTGTTCAAAGGCCTGGCGACAAGACTAGCTCTGAGTGTGTTAGTACCCAGCATAGTGACCACTGTCGTTCCGAACTGCGAGAGAGCAACCCCAGCAGCTGGGATCCCCACGCCGACAAGAACCGCCTCTTTGGCGAGCTCAAAGTCACAAAGAACGACGGGGAGATTTGCATCGGTCAGATTCATATCGACGAACACATCTCGTACAAGCCCGTTGCCGAGCTGTACTACAACTCGGCAGGCGACCTTAAGATGGGTGTTCAGCTCTGTGCAGACAACAGCTGCAAGCAGAAGCGCGTTGATGTCGACCACGTGCCCAAGGGCGAGCGCTTCACATACGAAATCTGATACGAGAAGAATGTCCTATCCGTTAGCATCAATGGAAAGAGCTTCAAAAATCTGGACACCCACAAGCTCAATGGACCGAAAAGCTACTTCAAGGCAGGGAATTACAACCAGAAAAGTGGCCCTACTGAGGTTCACTTCTATCAGATTAGGGTTTCCCATTAACAGGCAGACATGGTTGAATGTTTATAGTATAGATGAAATAGCGAGCATTTATTTATTCTACTACTCAATTCATTTGCTTTCAATATCATGTCTGTTTTACTCCGCCGTGTTGCTCGAGAATGGTTGCCTCAACATCTTCTGGTATCCCAGCAGGTCCATCCCCAATCTTCCAGCCGCTGGTGTTGATCCAATCCCATGTATCTTTAATGGTGTCCAGTGCCGGTCGAACTTTCAATCCAGCTGCGACTGCTTTCTTGCCGGTACTCTGAAGTATGAAGGCATACTCCTTCGGAAACCACAATGGAATTTCCATTTGCTTTCCAACAACGGCCTTGGCCATGTCGTCCCCATCCACCCAATGCAACGAGGCTTTGCCACCTGCGACCTCATTGGCAATCTCCAACAGACCACCCAACTTGATATGGTTAATTCCCGATGTCGCGTCAAAGGTGCCTTCCAACTTGCGCTCTGCCCCATCGACCAGAAACGCCGCAAGGTCGCGCCCGTCGATGAATTGCAGGCCCAAATTTTCTGGCCCTGGTGCTAGGGTTGGACCGCCGCGCTCCATTCGGCGCAGCCACCACGGCAGCCTGCCGGGTGTAGTTTCGCCAGGTCCGACAATAAAGCCCGGCCTAACAATGAGCGTCGGCACACCAGACTCGGCCGCTTCGCGTTCCGAGCCCAGCTTGTCCTTGAAGTACTTCACCGGTGTCTTGTCAATGTCGTGAAGCGGCGAAGTCTCATCGTATGGAGGCGGTGATGCCTTGTGATCGTACACACTTATGCTGGAGACGAATGCATAGTGCTTCATGCGACCTTGGAGAGCAGCAATGGCCTGTTTCACCGCGGAGGCGTCGGAGACCCATGTGTCAATGACGGCGTCGAACGAAAGACCATCCAGAGCAGCGTATCCATTGTCTGCGAGACGGTCGCCGACCAAGGCTCGCGCTCCCGCGGGGGCGGTCTTGTTGCCTCGATTAAACACCGTGACCTCGTGGCCGCGGGCGAGAGCCTCGTCCGCCGCAAGCCGTCCAACGTAGTGGGTTCCGCCAAGGATGAGTAAATGCATGATTGTGTAAAATTAATTGCCGCTGATTTATTGAGAAGAGATACCTGTGTTCGGGTGATTCGTTCTGTATAAATAACAATTTTGAGAATGACAAGCACACCTGGCCAATGTTGCCTGGATAGGCAATAGGATTAGTACGTGTCCATTTTAAACCTGTCCTGTGATACTGTTCGTACTGGAGTATGTATAAATTACACGCTGTCAATAGGTGCCTAAATTTTTATTAGTCGGTTCCCACTGGCGCTGATGAAGGCGTTATTTTAAGGGTATTTGGAGACGCCAGAGTAGTTTGCCTCATGTGGCAATTGATTGACACGCCCGCATAAGGCTCCTCGCCCACATCAAGTGACTGGCCCGGCGATCTGTGACTCACGGGACTTTTTTCACTTTTACACTTGACTTCGAATATAGGTTGAAAGCGTCAGTAGCTTAATGCCCTACATTGCAATAAAACCGTACCAGTAGGGCGCAACCCAAAACTACATGTAACTAACTACCCCACACTGGTACTGACGATGGCTGGGGGTCTGTGGGGAAACGAGTAATAATAAGTTGCTAGTAATAGTTTTTTTGAATGCTCTTCCCTCTTGCAACCTGAAGGAAATCTTGAATCGTTGCCGCTTGCAAAACTCAGCTGCAATTTACCATATCTATTCTACTGCAAGCAGCGTTTTACAAACAAGTGCCGCCCTAGCATGACCAAAACTACTCGCGACGACGGCTATGTTGTGATTGACAGAAACGGCGTAATCGAAAATCGGCATGAGCTCCATGCCGTAGTCGTTGATTCGACAGGGGCAATTCTTTTCGTGGTTGGCGACCCGAATCGTGTTACCCTGATCCGCTCGGCAGCCAAACCTGCACAGGCTGTGGCCGTTGTTGAGACTGGGGCTCTTGAAAAATATGGCCTGAGCGAAGCTGATCTCGCACTCATGTGTGCTTCACACAGCAGTGAGGAACGACATGTGCAGCGAGCCAAAGAGATATTGGCAAAGGCAGGAAACTCTGAACACCACCTGCGCTGTGGTGGACATCCTGCAATCATGCCAGAGAGAAACAAGGCGTGGATCAAGGCTGGTTTTGAGCCAACACCTGTCTGGAGCAACTGCTCTGGAAAGCATTCGGGTATGCTGGCAGCGTCCCGAGCGATTGGCTCAGAGCTTGAGGACTACCATGTTCTTTCTCATCCTATCCAGCAACGTGTTAAGCAGGCTACAGAGGAAATTGCACAACTACCGCCGGATCAGGTTCGATGGGCTGTCGATGGCTGCAATATGCCCGCACCCGCGTATCCTCTGATATACTTGGCCAGAACCAATGCCGCATTTGCATCGGCAGTAGATGCAGTGACTAGAGGCGACAAGGATGTGACAGCGAGACAGCAGAGCATGGCTCGAGTCTTCAATGCCATGTCGACCTATCCTGAGTTGGTCGCTGGCGAGGGACGTTTCTGCACAGAGATCATGCGAACATTCGAGGGCCGTTTGATCGGAAAAGTAGGCGCAGATGCTTGTTATGGTATCGGTATCCGAGAGAGTGAAGATACCAGGCGTCTTGGAGCGATTGGTTCCATTGGTATCGCCGCAAAGATCGAAGATGGCAACCTGGATATTCTTTACAGCGCCGTGGCAGAATTACTATCACGCCTTGAGATAGGTACATTGAAAACCCGCCAAGCTTTGGACAGATTTCACTCTGTCTCCGTCAAAAACACCGTGGGCGTCATCACTGGCCACGTATCCTATCCGTTCAAGCTGCAGGCCGTTCAAAACTGAGACTGTTTAGCAGTTCATTTTGGCAGGCACAGAGGCAGCATTCGTGACCGGTTCAGATTTATTCGATACATTCCTCTGTTATATGCTAGCATATCTAGCATTGACTGCTAGCTTCCGAACGAAAATCAGCCTTGAAACGCTGTCGCAAGGCGGCGCATCATGATTCGAAGACAAAAGGGTCAGACACCAGATGTTGAGATGGAAAGTCTCAAAACGGCGGACGAGGTTTTACGAGGTTACTACAGGATCTAGAACATTGGAAGAAGAGTAAATGATGAGGGAAAAAATGTATTGCATAATGAAACAATTTGACCGTGCCTATGACGGAGGACGAATGCAGAACAGATGCAAGCCAGGACCAGGGTTTCCTAAATAACTGCTAAACACACTTCAAGCTGCAGTGTACAGTACAATATTCTAATCGCAGCTAGTTCTAATTCGCCGCTTAATCATAATTTGGTGGCTGGAACCCCTCCAATCGAAAAGACCTCATGATGTCTAGCGATCTGCTAGCAAGTTCGCGGTAACCTTCGTGTTTGCCAGCAGCGAACTGGAAATTGTGGGCGCAAACATGAGGGTTCTCGAAGCAATGCAGAGGTACCGATGGCTCATCTGCAACTTCTTCCGGGATAGCACAAAGTAAATGTAATGCATGTTCGCCGATCTTTCGAGCTACCACTTTCCTGGCCATTTCCTTCTTGGCTAGTTTACGTGATAGCTTCTTTCCTTCCGGCGTCGAAAAAAGCTTAGCAGGCTTGACTTCGGGGTTCAGTTGATGGTCGCTTGGCAAGCGGCCGGCTTGAATTTTGGCAGATTTGATGTCATGCAGCTCCTGTTTCATCGGCCGTTCAAAATGGCTTCGATATATCCTCTTGTCGCGTAGACGATAGTGTTGGTAAAGCCGAAAGCACAAATAGCAACCTCTTTGGGAGTTCCAGTCCAAGAGGGCATCATTCATTGTGCATTGCTCATGAATAGAAGTGTCAGGGACACTAGATGATTCGAAAGCTTCCATTTTGTTTATGGTGTGAATGCCAACGGGATGGGTGGCGTTGAGTAATAGAGTAACTTGTAGAAGCGGCTGCGAACGAGGCAGTTGCCGATCTGGGCCGTAAAAGGGCTTGAAAAGATAATGATCTGATGAGACTGAGTAGATATGACAAGATAAGTTATCAAAACGAAGAGAAGTTAGCATGGAAACAGAAGACAATTTATGTCGGCGTGCTTTCACCATTGACCGTATTTACGGCTGCCAAAAGCTCAGTGACGGCGACGCCATGCAAAAGTCTTTCAGGGTTTTAATTCATCTAATGGGTCAAGAGATGGCTAGATAGTTGTGGCTTGATGTCAAACCCCACGATTCAACAGCGTCGCCCGCTGTCGCAACGCTAATGCCAGCCCTGCATGTTCCTGCTACGTCAAATAAGCCGTCTTTAGAATGCTCTGTATTGCCGTTGTGCCCCAAAAGGCAGAACTGATATAATTACTACATTAATCAATGTTGTGATCCACTTCTATATCAACCACATCATTAATGTAAGATGCGATTTTAGAGTGGTAAAAGCCCAGCTCTAACGTCAAGTTGTTGGCTGGGACTTGCCAACCGAGCGTCTCAAACGCTATCATGCGACTTCTATTACGGTTGCCGTATTTTATTTCTACATTTTCTCTGCAAACTGTAACTTTGAAAGAAGGAAAAGCTTAGCAATAATGCAATGAATTTGCAGGAGCAATGCCTCCCAGTGGCGCATCACGAACGCGCCACACAAACCTACATCGCGGATGGCGTGAAAAATAATTATACGCACGAGAAGTTCCGATGTGGCATTTCGGTTTTTTCTTCTTCGAAAACTATAAATTCCCTCAAAATAATCTAGAGAAAACAACATAATAAAGCAAGTAGCAAAAGACAAAGAACAAAACATGCCGGTGTTTTTAAACCACATCAAAAACAACCGCTCAATATATTGATTTGTTTCTTTTTAATTGCATTCATGCCAAGAAAATGGTTTCCGAGCAAGACTACAGCTCGAAATGTCGTCGAAATATTCTTGACTATTTGCACGCAGAATTGCTGATTTATATGCTATCTCAACTGGATACTCTCAGAGATGCGCAGAATTTTGCCTCAACTTCTCGGCGCTGCCAACAGTTCATGGGGGTCTACGGGTGGGAGAAATTTCTCAAACTAAAATTTCCATCCATTCGAGTGCCTGATATACCAGAACATTTATTCGGATGGCAGAAGCGGGCTGAGAAGCTGGCGATGATTGACCAAGCCTGGGAACGCCGTTCCTTTGACATTTACAGCTACGGAGAGCACCCGCTTGCACCATGGGGTGGCAAATATTTCCGTCGCGGTGGCTCAGGCAGCATCACACATGCAACGCCGATAGATGCCAGGCTGATACCCAACACGATGGACGAGATTGTGGCATGTGGCGCAGGAGAGGACCTGATGGTTCGACGATCTGCAATTCATGGGAGGACCCCAACGCTGTGGGCGCAGCACCTCGGTGAAGATTCTGGGTTTTACTCAGGCAAAGGAGATATTACGGCGCTATCAGTCGTTCATCGCTGGAGCGGACCAGAGATTATTACTGGGCGCGCGAATGGTGAGTTCCATTTGCATCGTTTCGTTGACAATCGTGTTCAGAGCATGACTCAACTTTCGTTGTCTTGGGGACTGAAACCAGATGAAAAGAGCATTCTCTCTCAAACTGCATCGCAGTTCACATTGGATAAAACACATGTTTCTTCCATGCACTGGCAGCCAACACACAATTTGCTTGCCACGGCACAGAATGCAACTCTCCAGCTTTGGGTTCCACCCGCTGTCGAAGAACCAGCTGAAATCCACAGAGTAGGGTCCTTCTCAATCACAAGTAGTAAAGGGTCTGGTTCACCGCCGAGCTCTATTCGCGCTGTCAAGTTCCTTGACGATGTCAATATCGCTTGCGGCGTTGAAGGTACAGAGAGCCCTCTACGTGGAGGTAGAATTACACCGTATGGGCTGCGGATGCAGAGCGCGCCACGCGATCCCCATGATCTTCATTTTGGGGCAAACTCTGTGAATGCCGTTGAATCTGTCGGAAAAACTGGCAATCTTGTCCTCAGTGCTTGGAATGATGGTACTCTCAGGTAAGCACACGAATAAGGTGAGCGTTTGTCCCGCTTCGATTCGTCATTAAGGCATCAGCCCACGTTTTTCCCCTATTATTTCTATTAGTTTCTTTCTTGATGTACTAGCATTGGAGGACCAGGCTCACGGATTTTCGAACGGCCAAGCCTTACGAGAGTATATATCGCAATGGAAACAACCCACGATACGTTAGTGGCTCTCTAATCACACACGGATTAGAGCGTTTCGTTGCAGGGTCCAGTGTTTCGCCTGATCTGCATTTCTTCGACTACCGTAACCCATCGAAGGCATATTTTTATATTGACGCCATGCCCTGCTCAGGAAACACTCCATACCCAGGATACAATCTGTATGACAGTGTGACCTCAGAGTTGCCCGGCCGTACCAAGTGTCGCCCAAGCGCAGGCATATCGTGCCGTTGGCACCGAGAATCCAGACGCTCAAAATGGCGTCCAGATGCTACAATGCGTGTGTACAATTTGGTGTTTGAACGAGTCACTGCCTTGGCAAGATCGTGCGATCTTTCGGATGCTTTCTACACTGGGATGCAGGGTGGCCTTTTGGAAGTGAGACTAGCGGAAGATTTACACGGCAGTGCTTTCGGAGGAGAGCATATTCTGACAGCTGAAATGTCACGAAGCTGGGATGGAAGCGCCAAATCCAGGGCTTGGTCGAGAAAACACCGCCCAAATGCCCTCATTACGATGGAAGAAACAGGAAACGGAAGATATAGTAATCTTTTCTCATTACTGTTATCACTTGAGAGGGATGAAATCGCGGCCATGTGGGACAAGGAACCAGATGCCATGTTCCTGGATCAGACGGGGTGGACAATGCGGTCCAAGTTTGGCTGTAGTAAAGAGCTGGAGAGCTTGACATACTCCCGTCTGCAATCAAACTGGCTCAGAAACAGACACGCTTTGAACAAGGTTCCTATACATATGGAACCTGCAAGTCCCTCCGAGTACGAATTCGGTGCCGAGTCAGGAACAGACGACATGAGGACAAGCCTGGACCGCATGCAGATCCAATAGATTTGGAAGGACTGTGATGGAAACTGGTAAGATTACCAGATATTATGGTTACAAGAGATATAAAAAAAAGTTATTGCATGAGAATTAATTCAAATATTGCGCGGCAGTAAGCAGCGGCATTTGTTTAAATGTGTATAATTTCCAAAATTGAAGAAGAATTACATGCGATAAATGAGAACGAACAAAAATCCAGCGCAGCGAGTCATCGTTAACTCATGCCTTCTAAATTCATTTCCTGATCATTTACGTCTTTATATTGTCCGCTAATGGCAGAAACAGAAATCTCTAGAGCTTCCTAATTTACAACTTCGACTCGGGGACGACGAGAGCAACGCGCTCGTTGAGCACAGTCTCGGCCTCCTTCTCTATGCGCTTGACAAGGACGTCGCAGGTGGGGATGTCGTGAATGAGGCCCATGACCTGGCCGGTGGTCCAGACGCCGTGCTCGGGGTCACCGTTGGAGAAGACCTCCTTGCCGCGCTTGCCAGAGACGTAGGGGGCGATCTCGCTGAACTCTCCCGTCGTGCTCTCGCGCTCGACCTTGAGGGCGTCCTCGGTGACCTTGTTCTTGAAGAGGCGCGAGGTGTTGCGCCAGCGGCGGAGGACGAGGGCGGTCTGGTTCTCGTCGGACTTGACGATGGTCTTCTTGATGTTCTCGTGGAGGGGAGCCTCGACGGTGCACATGAAGCGTGTGCCCATGTTGATGCCGGAGGCGCCGAGGCAGAGGGCGGCGGCGAGACCGTTGCCGTCGGCGAAGCCGCCGGAGGCGATGAAGGGAATCTTGAGCTCCTGGCGGGCGCGGCTCAGCAGGATGAAGTTGGTGATGTCACTCTCGCCGACGTGGCCGGCGCACTCGAAGCCGTCAATGGAGAGGAAGTCGACGCCGAGCTTGACGGCGGAGAGAGCGTGGCGGATGGTGGTGCACTTGTGCAGGACGATGATGCCGGCCTTCTTGAGCTGGGTGATGATGGGGCCGGGCGAGTTGCCGGCCGTCTCGACAATCTTGATGCCCTCGTCGATGATGACCTGGGCGTAGGCGGGGTAGTCCGGGGGCACCATGGAGGGCAGCAGGGTCATGTTGACGGCGAAGGGCTTCTTGGTGAGGGTGCGGCAGCGGCGGATCTCGTCGCGGAGGGCGAGGGGCGTGGTGAAAATGAGCGCGGTGATGATGCCGAGACCGCCGGCGTTGGACACGGCCGAGGCCAGGTCGGCGGTGCCAATGTGCATCATGCCGCCCTGGACGATAGGGACTGGGGAGAGAAAGCGCATGTTAGCATGGAGGGCGCGCGGGACAAGGTGAGCGGCGCGATTGAGGTCATCGTCGAGTAGCCGGTTGATGGTGGTGGTGAGAGCTTACCTCTGATGCCCAGCCTGCGGGTGAGCTCTGTTACGATGGGCATGGTTGCGGTTGTGATGTGATGAGACGACGCTGTGAAGAGAGATCAAGAAAGCGAGACAGTCAGAAAGAGAAAAAAGGACGGCGAGGTTGTCAGGACTAGAAAAAGACGTCAAGAAGGCTTGTCTGTCGGATAAGCATACGAGCGCGGCGATGATGACCAGGGATCGGTCTTTATTGGTGGCCTGGACAGCCGAGGTTGGCCCCACAACCCTGAAGCTTTCCCCAATCGGCTACCTGGTGGGTCCCTCACATGCCGTCAGTCTGGACAGATGAGACTATCTCGCCGGGGTCGCCGCTCTCAGCCGGGGCAGATGCGCTCCTCATGATGGGTGAAGATGCGGAGAAAGCGGGATAACTGGTCAATGGCAGTTCCATGGTGTATTTGAATACACGGCGCTCAGAGACTGTTGCCTGCATTTTGCCCTCCCCGTTGGCGGCTCCGTAAGTACCTAGTTTTCTGCCCACCACGAGCCAGCCATGACCGACCCGCCAATTGTGGTAGCGGTCCGTTTCACAGCGGCCAGTAGCCTATAGCTGGATCAGCTAAATCCCGAAAATCCGAAGCTGGTCTCTGGTGAGCGAGGCCTTGTTGGAAGCCACAGTGGCCCCTGCGATAAGCTTTGCACAACGACTAGAGCGCAAGTATTCGAAATGAACGGAAATAAAGCAGACAATTGAACAACTTTCCGTCAAGTTGATGACAGTCCTGCTACCTGTAGTTAACCAAGTTGCTTGCTGGCCGAGACTGGGTGCAAGGATGTGGCAGTGCGGTGATTGGTATTTGGCCACTGCTACATTTGTCCCCTCTGCCAGAAACTGTGCTGAAATTCACATGTATTTCGATAAAAGCCGAATTATTGAGCATACATGTCTATTAGGACGCAGTTTCTGCCAAGGCTTTTTGCTTTCCACCAGCATCGCCAGCGCGGCCGCCAGGCCAGCAGCGCCGACAGTCAGTGACGAAGGCTACGCAAGAAATGGTGGTCGACCAGGGCCAGAACTGGCTGCATTACATGCCGGTCCGTTAGCACAGCCAGTTGAATCTTGTCAAGTCATCACTTTGCTGACTGACTGAAAAAAAAGTAGTTCGCGTCGTGTCAAGTGCGACGAAGTGAGACCGACTTGCATACGCTGCGCCGAGAGCGGCTTTACGTGCCATGGTTATCAAGTGAGCCCGCCGACGCATCAAAACGGCGCTCTGCTCACATTTGGCTCTGAGGAGCATGTTGTAAAGTGTAAAAGGGCCAATCAGACGTTACTGTGCTCTGTACAAAGCCGGCGGCCGCCTAGAGCGGCCCGGCCTCTAGACTGAACCATGTTGCAGGCTTTTCGATACTGTATGCAGGCCCCCCCCCCCCCCCCCCCCCCAT
>JARDXD010000350.1:0-48125 GCA_029218145.1 Aphanocladium album | reverse complement strand
TATTTATACATAATAAAGTAATTAAAGGGCTTATATATATACACCCCTTTTGGGATGGTGGCCCTAGCGTTGTCGCTCGCAGTCCCCTTTGGGCTACTGGCGAGATGAGACAATGGTCAAGCTGCTGCCTAGGAAGGCCCACTCGACACGCATTGCCTTATAATCCCATCCTCATCTCCCCAATTACAATAACAGCCGTTGCGTAGTGTTTTAGTGGCCGCTCCTGGCATAGTGACGTACTGTCTTAGAAATACCAATACAAGTCTTCCAGGGTATTAGCTGAGCTTCAATGCACCTCGACGTACGGAGTTGTCGGTGGATGATAATAAATGCTGAAGCCAATTGCAAAGGGATCTCTACCTTTCTTGAGCTCTTTCATGTATCGAGCACCAGGACAGATATCTAGCAAACTTTACTATACTCATATATTTTAGATAGCCTTAGAGGTAAATACTGTATCCTGAATGGCAAACATTAGCCAAAAAGCCTACTTTTAAGTACCTTTTCCATAGCAGTGTTACATTACATTATGTGCCTGATCCTATTCTACACATGACTCGTGTGAGACGTGAAGTAAGTGAATCAGGCTGCCATGAGGTGCTCAGCCTCATTCACGGTTGTCCGTGCGAATTCATTCAGTGGCCAACTCTATAATTCGATATAAAAAACGTGCGCCTCTTCTCATTATTTCAGTACTTTAACAACCCCTAACACACTTTATACCGGTCAGCTCTCAGGTGCGTTGACTCCTGTTGTATTCATTAATCAATCGTCAGGTTTGCAAAGCCTCTTCTCTAACATGTCTTCACGCAGAAACATACGCAAGGGACACCTCGTCAGTATGCGGAACACTTTTGCGCCTTTCCTACGCCTTCCTATCGAAGTACGCTTTCTCATCTGGGAGTACGCTTTTGAAGTAGCAGACTGGTCCATTCTCAAGCCAGGACTGTGTCGTGCGGGCATTACACTTCGCGGTAAGAAAGCTGCATATCTGGATGTGGCCAGTGAGCAAGCCCTTCGCGTTATACAGTTAAAGCATACCTATGTTCCTGGCTTTGGCTGGCTGAACCACTGTCGAAGCCTAGTTTTCATTCGCGACTTCATGGCAACTCCTGGCCTAAAACACATCGCTGCGCATGGGCAAAATTTCCTCAGTCGCTTATTTCACGTTGTTCTTAACCCACGGAATATGACATGTCTGTTAGAGAGTGTCAAAATCCTTCATTCTAGCTGCCCGGCTTTACAAACTCTTGTTCTCGTTGGCCCTTGGTTTATGCCAGAAGACACAACGGAATATAATCCGGACAAGGACTGGCGTTGCCTGACTGGGTACGAGGACTGGCCAGAGCTCTTCAAAAGATCTCCCGAAGAAGTGGCCACGACAGACCTTCTAGAAGCCATTGAGAATGGTAAAGAAGCAAATCAGACATGGCTAGCTCATTATCACCGCCTGCTGGATCAGGCGGTGGAGCGCCTTCCACACCCTCTGCCATCCGGGCTTAGGCCTTTTGACAACGAGTACTGGCGCGTCCGGCACAATCTACGAAAAGTCACGAACATCTTGCTCAAGTTTCATGACTGGAAGCCAAATCTATATCTGCGTACAACAGAGCAACTACATCGGCCAGCCCAGTCGCGGCGCTCACGCCATAGTGAGAGATTATCACGTACACTAGTATAAGGGGCGGATGAAATTCAACCGCGCATATCAAGACCTGATTTCAGTAGTCCCAATCCTTGTCTTTATATACCTTTATTACAATCTGTTCGAAGTAGGTGATAATCGTAATTATGTGGGCCAGGAGGCCAATGTTATTTATTTTTGTATGTGCGAATCCCTGCTCGGCAGCTGCTCGGCAGCTGCTAGCTACACATGACCTTCTACTAGCTAGTACGTTAAAAGTAGCTTCTAGCAGGTAATTTCTAGCTAATAATCCATTATCTTTACATCATCTTTACCGTCAACCTGTAACAAACCGTTGTGGCGGCACTGCTCTGCGCTATACATATTGCTATTACGCCTACATTGAGTGCTAGAATTGCTCTCAATACCCTGATCTTTGCACCGTGGCCTGGGCATATGCGTTCGTCACACAATCCTATAGCCATAAAGTGCCCTTTCTAAGGCGTAACATTTCAATACACTTCTTATTGCTAGCTCAAGTAGTATAGTAAGAGCTCGTATTATAGTGTCGTAAGGAGTGTATTAACGGTCTGAAGTGGAATGTGCTCCTTATGCTCACTTTAACTGTCTACGCATTGTCGGCAAGACCAGACGTAGAAGAGGAACAGAGGTCATTCAGCGTTGCAAGAAAACAGACCGGTAAGTAGCTTGCCCAAAGATTCTCAATGCTGGCCGTCGCGGATATGTACCTATTATCGATGGCAATTGGGAGAATCTGTCAACCTTTCACGGCCCTGTTCCTTTGCCAGGCGGGGCCACTGTCTCTTTTACAGCTAGTACGAAGGCTAGTGTATGGCCAAGTGAAGGATTGCCAACGAAATTATAGTATTCGGGTCTTTCTCAACTCCTTATGCATCGTTTACTTTCATGGCTGGAGGCAAACCCGAACTGCTACGGTCTACACCATGCAAATGGAACTTTGTTTTTTTCGCAGGTGCAGATTTCCAAGTTGCTACTCTATCCCTGTTGAATTTTCTGGCGAGGCTTCTTCTACTCGATTTGAGAAGAAGCAAAATGATTGCTATGCTTCAACTCTATCTTGTGACAGCGACGGCGGGCTACTAGCATCTAATTAGATTAGAGACAAACCATCGTAGTTCTTTTATGTTCCAAAGCATGAATGATTAGATAATTGTAAAATTTGCTGTCAGCTCTAGTGGCCTGTAGACGTACACGACACTACCAAGGGTCTAAGGAGTGGCTTGGCGTGACAACGTGTCACAGCACGCACTTCATCTAGAACTTCAGAGGTGTTGAGCCTGCAAGCATGGCAATGGACGGCTTAAAAGTAACTAGTGAGCAAAAAAGGCTGACAAACGTATCGCACGATTCGGCATGTGCATGGTGGATAATGCGGGGTAAGTTTCGTCCTGTGACTCGCAATTGTTAATTATCAGGGGATGAGACCTTCCAAATACAGGCATGGTGTCGCACGCGACTTTAGGTTGTTGACAGTAGTTAGTTACAGGATTTTTGTAACGCTAAGAAGATTGGCGGTCTATCCATTGCTTGCCTTGACCCTCATAGGCGCAAACAGTGCCGAGCGCAGAAACCACTTTCCTAAATAGGGAGGTCACCACAGCTTAAAATATTAACTCATCAGTAGCCTGCAGTTTATTGTGTGGAGACTACCGGGCTTAAATCCTCGTCGCCTACTTTATGTATTTTTAGAAGTGATATTGGCTTCCAAATAGCCTGATTGGTGGTCTGGGTAGTCTCAAGTACTTGGCAGTGCAACATCGAACAACGCTACAATGATAGACTGTCGGCAGTCATTGCCCGTTATGGAAGCTGACAAGAAAATGATTAGAGGATGCTCAATGCAACAGTTGCAATTGAATCATGGCGCAGCGACTTGGGTCTATATCAATCGCCAATTCCCCTCGGTTAAGGCAAGGCGTTCAAATGTTGATCCAGCAAGGCACAGCTCTAACCAGAGATTTCTCAGAGTCTGGTTTTTTTTCTTCTTGACAAAAAATGCGCACCAATACTGTTCTTGCTGTTGTTGGCGCTTGCCTGCAGGCTGCCAATGCCGCTCCCCCTGTTGCCGGGTACCCAGAGATGCGCTTGGTCAAGACCTCCGCACAAGACCCTGGTCAATGGGTGACTGAACAAGAGAAGTTTGACCGTTTCACATCCAAGAACATCGGATTCATTGACATCACTGATATCAAGGTGCGAGTCTTTCGGCCTGAGCAAGAGCCGCTTCCTCCTGGCGTTGTAGCTGATATCATAGCAGGACAAGGACGTTTTGGCAGCCTTATCCACTGCCGATGAGCAAATAGCTGTGAAGCGCGCTGTTGCGTACCCTGAAGGAGCGCAGCATCAAGACCAAGCAAACGGTTTCATTAGCAAAGCCAACACGAATGGCCCCAAATCTTGGCTTAAGACTTTCAGCGAGTGCGTTACTGTTATTATCACGAGCGCAAAAAATCTTTGACTGACAAGCAAAGCTTCAATACTCGCCATTACCAGTCAGCAACTGGCACCCAGGCGTCCAAGTGGCTGTTTGATCAGGTCAAATCGATCGCTTCGAGTAACCCCGCCATCACCGTACAACAGGTGCAGCACCGGTTCAACCAGCCTTCAGTGATTGCCAGAATCCCTGGAACTACATCCAACCTAGGTACAAGCATACAAGAAAAAATTCTTTTCGTGTACTCCGCTAATTCTCCATTGGCCAACAGTCATTGTTGGTGCTCATCTGGACTCTACTGGCGGAAACTCGCAGGCCCGTAGCCCCGGCGCTGACGACAATGGATCCGGCACGGTGACGCATTTGGAAGCCTTCCGTGTCCTCGTCGCGGGCGGTTTCAAGCCCAAGAACACGCTCGAGTTCCACTGGTACGCGGGCGAAGAGGGTGGCCTGCTCGGCTCCGCAGACATCTTTGCCAGCTACAGGAGCTCCCGCAAGACTGTTCTGGCCATGCTCAACCAGGATATGACGGGTTATTCGCCAAGCGGCCGCGTCGCCATTTACAGCGACAATGTCGACCAGCCTCTGACAACCTACGTGAGAGCTCTCGCTCGAGAATATACTGGCACGGAGCCACTCACCTCACGCTGCGGCTACGGATGCTCTGATCACGCAAGCGCGCGTTCCAACGGGTTCCCTTCCGCATTTGCAAACGAAGACCTCTTCGAGAAGAGCAACCCCAACATTCACTCATCACGAGACGTAAGATTTTTCCTGATTTCCTTGTCATAAATCGCATATCACATAAACTATCATATAGAGATGAGAGACTCGTACTAACTGCTGTGCCATAGTCATATGAGAAAGTTCAGTGGGATGCAGTTCTTCGGCATACCAAGCTTGCAATTGGTTTCTTGGTGGAGGCTTCTTATCTATAGTGGAATTGATACGGTAATAGCGCCGCCATACGCCTTATGTTCAGCTTTCAGTACACAATGCAATATATTTAGGTGCGATTTTGTGATGGTCAATCTGGGACACGCGACGTTCATTTTGCCTAGAACATGCTAAGTCATGCTCATTTGTGCGACACACTTGACACCACAACTGTTCTTGTTTTATGGTATGTATTGACGAAAAAAATAACTGCGGTACGTATTCCTAGAGTTGCAAATATTTTCGCGCCCATGAACGAAAAAAAGAGTCTATTGGCGAAGTTAGATGGCCTTCCCTTGGGCAAACTTAGCACTTCGCAGAGCTGAGTGCCCAGTCTAGCTTCTGAGACAGGACCCTTCAGCGGCCTGAAAGAAACTACCGAAGCCGCTTCGCACCTCCCGACGAAATTTTTTTTCAATTGACCTTGCACAACTACATAAGCAACATCAAGCCCGCTTCCCCGAGCTATGTTAGGAGATATAGTAAGGATTACTCACATGTTTGGGGGCCTATCCTGGCTGAATTCTGGTGCGACATCTCGATCCACGTGTGGGTTGAGTGTGGGCACGATCTGCGACGCAGCTCCAATCACAAAACTGCCGACTCGAGACCAGCAGCGCGGGAAAAGCAAGACAGACAAGCAATGCACATGCAAACGGACCAAAAAGGCGTAAACCTTTGCCTTAGGATGTGTTTAGGCTCCAGCACGTCAATTTACCCACCACCAGGACGTACACTGAAGGTACATTGAGATTCGGGTAATAACCCCTGCTTGGCGGTATTCGAGTGTATTTGTGGACGCTAGCAGTACATTAGTGTGCCAGGAGTTGCCACCAAATTACAAGTACCGCAGATTTATGATGCTACCATTGGCCGTCATCCTTGCGAGTAACCTCGCTGGAGCTTTAACACATTCGAAGGGATAATGAATTGGTTATAATATTCCAGAGACCAAGCTTATATGTACTAAACCTGTAAAACAGTTTCATTCGATACGGTACTGCTTGCTCTCTAGGATGACATTTCATGTATGCGTCCTCAGCGATGGCGAAGGTTAGTTTCTGCGGCGTATTGTCCAATTCTAGTGCCGAATAAAATTGCAAAAATTGTACAAGCCGCTTGCTCTCCAGCAGCGCACGCCTATGTCAGAAACACGGCGTAAAAGGGCGGGGTGGAACATGCCAGCCTTGCTGCTGCTCTCAAAGAAAAGAAAAGAATCTGGTTTACTTTGCGTCAGATGATTCTTCCGATATCAATACAGAAAAGATTCGCACCCGAGGATGCGCATCACTTCTTTTTTGCTTCTGCGTTGCTGCAACTTCCTTGTTGTAGAAAGCTGCGAGAGTGAGATATGGGGCGGAGCTGCATATTCCACTCCTGGTCTTACCTCATGTCCGAGACATTGATGCTGGCATTTCGCTAAAGTCCGAGCAGCGTATATCAACCGAAACTGTAAAGAGACATGTTGCATGCTCTATTGCCTCCTTCTACAACTTCTTGCATCGACAAAGGATCACCTGCCAATCAAGTGTTTATTTTTCGTCATCTATCCTAACATGAGAATCATTTTATTAGGCGCCCTTGCGGCAACGGCGATTGCGTTTCAACCAGTATGTTCAGTACCAAATAAAAACTGGATTCATGGTCGCCTTTTAACATGTTTTGCAGAATACAGTGCGTTTTGCGGATGGAGAATGCAGTGACTAGACTTTTAGTGCTAATGAGGGTTGTTTGGAAGGGGCCAGAATGCAAACTGACTTGTGTAAGTCATTCGCCCAAATATTGAATGGCTCTTATTATTGAGCGTTACTGACCATGAGTGATGCTGCAGCGCAATCGCGTTCCGAGAGTAAGTATACGCTCTATTATAAATTGTTTACAACATGTGTTTCTATTCTTTCGCGACCGGAGCGTTTGACTAAACTTTCGTGATATAGGAGCACTGTGTAAGTTGGCCACGATATATGTTCGCACATGCGGCAAGCAGTGCCACCAACTAACACGACGATCGCAGCCTGCGTTCCATTATGTCCGCGGCGAAATGAAAACTTGTGCCCATAGCCAGTACGGCTGCACCGATAAAGATTTGGTGAGAAACGATTTTATCATTCCAATCCAATTTTTAAGAAATAGAACTCATTTTGTAGCTGACCGACGCAAATAGAATGACTGCGGCGAAGAAGTTACTCCTCCTCCCCTTTGTGTTGTCGATGGACCTTGCTACGCTGGCCCTGCCGGATGCCTCGAGGACAAGACTGGCGCGGATGATGGTCTGCCGCCGGGAGAGTATGTAGGCCATTGTCCCGCGCCAAAGTCTCCGGAACAACGTTGCAGAGAGTGCCGTGATGGCTGTGCAGCTCGATACCCGTCGCAGCCACCTCAGTTCGAGGCATGCTTGTCGCAGCGCTGTGTAAGTGTTGCTCCGCAGAGAATCAGATCCAAGCAAACGCAATGCCAATGCGGTATGGCAGGAATACAAAAGGTTCAAGCCACTGACACCAAGTTTATAATATAGAGGAGCCAGTGCTATGGTGGCCTGCTGTATAAAATACAGTATTTTGAGGCTAAAAAGGGGTGCGAAACCGAAGAAGGACTAGCGGAAACTGTGCTACAGCATTGCGTCAAAAAAGCACTTGTACGTCTTGCTTCTATCTTGAGAGTACCATCCATTTTTACTTCTGAAAACTAACCAAGCGAAATGGTGGGATCGCAGAATGGCACAATTCCCGAGAACTACCGTTGTCTTATGCAGTATGCAGACACCGAAAAATACTGCGAACAACTTGGGTACCAACGCGGCATAAACCATTTCCAGGGCTGCATCAAGAAAGAATTTGTAAGTCTGGCAGGAGTCCAGTCGATCACTTTTGATGACGGAAAACTTGGACTCGAAATTATTTACTAAAAAAAATCCCAGGATGGCGTTTGCTCGACCGAGTTCCGATGTGCTCCCCAATTCAGAGACGCCAGGAAGTACTGTAATCAACAGAAGCATACCATCGGCGGTCCCGACCATCAAAAGTGTATCTCTGATCAGCTGGTGAGTTTTTGATCGTGGGGTGGCTGTAACATTTGTGATATACTGAGTTGTATTGTTGTAGGTCGACATGTGTCCGAAAGACGTGGGATGCAAGAAGCGCCACACTGATGCCAGGGAATACTGCAAGAAACAGAGCCGCTTCGGCGGACCCGAGTTTCAGAAGTGCATCTCTGAGATGCTTGTGAGTCAATTTTCTACATTGCGCCTGGAAGAAAGAAAAAGGAATGATGTTGACATTTGCAATGCAGAATCCATCCTGCCCTGCCGACTTTCAGTGCCCACTCCGACAGAAAGACACGGCCCAGTACTGTAAGGGCGAGGGCAAGTCGGAGGGGTCGGACGAGTTCAAATCCTGCATGAAAGAAGCTCTCGTAAGTTCCTACTCTGACATTATCCGTGGAGACGCAAGTTTGACAGCATAATCTCGCAACAGAATGACATATGCCCCATGGCAGTCGCAACAGATTGGGGGATGGGAGAGCTCTGATCTAGACTCATGTTTTCACGAGAATCGACACTCCGATGCGTCGCTGTCTGTTTGGCCGTAGCTAGTACGGAATATGCGGTACAATCAAGTCGGGACCGCTGGCATTGTGTCGAGGCAGGTGCCGCAGGGGGTTTGGAATCGCGCTGGAGTCTCAGACTTGCTGCGAGCTATTGAGTGCTATGGAGTTTCGCTATCATAGTAGAAGAACCTCGTGTTCGGCAGCGAGCAGGGGATTGCTTATTTTTCAACACTCTTTCGATATTATTGCTTGGCCCCCAATCTTGACATTTTTCCTATTGGAGTTTCTGTAACGAGAATGCCTGCCACTCCTGCACCCACGCCCAAAGTGCCGGCAATGCTGAATCTGTATATTACCAGACAAGGAACCTTGACAGACTTGGCCAGCTAAATATTCTTAATTAGTCTCAACATTGTATTGACATTTTTATTACATTCAACACTATTACCTCTATGTTGAATTGTTCTTTTTTGTTTAAAGTAATATATGTATATTTAAAAACATAAAACTATTATTCTTATATAATTATTAATAAAGTTTTATTACCTCTGGTCACATAACCCTTAACCCACCCCTGAATACTACTATGTTCTATTTCAGGTATACCCTGGTCGTGCTAGACCGGATTGTAGGCTGCCATTTATACTCGGCAGCCATAGGCTCGCCAGGAACCAACAATGATAACGGAAGTTTCTACACGAGCCTTCACAAGTTGGCAATAATTGCGTTTTCAAATGATTCAAGCCAATATTTATATTTATATCAAGCCAAGTCCCAAATATTTGGTAACATAAACACCATAGCCTCCGTGCTATCCTCGCAGCCATTCTATTCCCAACGGTGCACCCCATAGCCGTAGGCGACCCGGGACCGACGGCTCCCTGGCCCCGCAGATGCAAGACGCCTCGGGACCATGCGCTCAAGAAGGTGCTGATCCAACATAGCCTTCTCATCAAGCTGGCGCTTCCTTGCGTCAAGGTGAGCCTGATATCCTTCTACCACTGTAGGTAGATTCGCCGAATGGAACAGCGGAAACATTTACAGTAGGACTATTCGCTATCTTTGCTATCGCAATTTCAATGCGTTTCAAGAGTTTCTTCCTGTTGTTCAAGTAGCTGCGACGGCGGTTGTTCGAGTTCGTATGGCCTTCGCCGTCGTGGTCTGCGTCGTACGGATCTTCCGCTCCTAAGTCTCCGACAGCATTCCCAGACACTTCCTCACCTGCTTAGTCAGACTCGTTTGCTATTTCTACCGCTTCGAGCTGCATGACTTTCGGCGGCATGCGCAAAAGTCGGACACGCAGAAAATCGCCTGGCTTGGCCGGTATATTTGTCACAACTGTCGCATCATTAGTCACCGTTCTATCTTGGAGCCCTTTCACTCCATTCACAGTCATGAATGCATATTCGATGATCATTTTCTGCTAGCAGAACCACATGCCGTAGTCGGGTACAGGACTTCGTCAAGTTCAGAATACGCTGGTGGCGCCAATGCTTAGCAACATACCAGATGATATTTACTCCTTTTAAGGCATTTATAACAGTGTGACAGCGAGGACAGCCACCGGCGCCTCGTTCGTTCTCAAAGAAGATCATACTCATGTTAATGTTCATGCCTCGGCGCAAAAATTGGAAGAGTGGCCTGTCAGAGCTAATATCTAAAACTTGAAACCAAATACAAGACAATAACAGCTAAAAAGTAGCCAGGCAGTGTCAAAACGTGCATTCGAAACATCAACTCGTCAACCAGTGAGCAGGTGAGGCAGTACTACATCAACGAACAGGGATCGGACTGGAACGGAGTCGGAGGCTGGAACAGGGAAGAAAAACGGAAGGCATTCAGAAAAGAGGGGATTACATAACTTGAAAGATAGAGATTGGACATATAGGAAGCTATTTCATTGCTAAAAGTGTAAATTTTGTGACATCTGGAAGCCTTTGACGACCGAACAGTAGAAAAAAAACATGCAATGAGATGCAGCCTCTTTGTTACCTTGTTTATTCTACGTTGTGGATCTTGCCAGCCGAATCTCCCATTAAATAGTGGGTGGTCACGGCCGGAGTCCTCGAGAGTACCTAGTCATAACATTTCATGCCCGCCATTCACTCAGAATTCAACAACATACACTCGCATGAAAGAAGCGGTGACGCCACCGTTGGCTTTAACCTCTGCATCCGTCAGCAGCCGATGCCAGACTACGACCGATCTGCTCCATTTCACCGTGAGCCCGAGCGCGTCTGGCGAATAGCAACGGTCGTCAAAGATGGGAATGGTGCTATAAATGGCAAACTTGCCACCACTTGCGGCGAAGCGACTGATCACAGCCTGGAAGACATCATCCTTGATGTAGGACAGAGCCATCATACAAAGCAGGGTGTCGGCGTTGTCCAAAGCCTCGTAGAAGGCTGGAGATAGCGGCTCGTTGAGATTCTGGTTAATGATTTTGGCAAATACGCCAGACTGGTGCAATCAGTATGAAAGAATGTGCTGAAACGAAAAAAAGCACAATAGAGACTGAATTGAGGCTAAAAACGGGTGTATTGGGTTTCGGGGACGATACACTGCGGGCGTACCTGTAGGCCAAATTGGAGGGCGTTCTCAGTGATGTCGACGCCAGTGATCTCAGGGTTGCGAATGGGCTCGGGGTGCACAGACTGAGACCACATTGCTCCCTGAGCATATGAAATGGCAGAGGAGCCGTAGAGGCAGCCAATGTCGATGACTCTTCGTACGCCGGAGCGAAGACTGGGCTCGCATTCATTAATGAGCTTGAACGCGCGCTGCTTGTTGAGAAGTGAACCATCTCTGTAGCGCGTAGGCTGCTGCTAGTGCATCTACACCACAAATGCAGTTGGCACAGGATTCAGAATAAACACCACACCCTCACTAGTGTCGGCTTAAAGCATGGATATTTCTTTCATGTAAGAAAATATCAAGGGAAATTAAGGTTCTTTTGGTTTGCTCTATTCCCAGCATGGCTGTGGGGCAACACCGTAGCCACCCTTTTATAGCGTTCAGTGACGTCGCGAGAAGCGACTCGTCACAGTCCCAGGTAAAAAAGAAGATTTGTCTTCTCGTTTGATTTAAGACGTTATAACTGTATGATTAAATCTCGAATTTGTCCTCCTTAGATGCGAAAAGTTGGCGGAGGTGGTTCAGCTGTGCCGGGCGTCTACAAAGTTTTTCACTGAGTTTGTCAGCTACACGACTTGTCAATCTGTAAAAGAAAATGTCCGCATATTGTCGCTCCCATCATTTGTCACTACGGAGGGTACTTCTCGTGAATTTTTTTCGTCCCCTAGCTCGTTACTGTCGAATTTGTCTAACTGTGATTCTTCTCCACGTGCAGCCTGTATGCACCAGTATTGCATTGCTAGACTCGCACCCAGGAAGGAGCGCACCAAGCTTTCCGCAGCGTCTTTCGTGCACTCCAGAAAACGCACGATGTAATTTATAAGCAAAAAGACAGATGAAAGCTAGAGACTATCATATCGTAAGCCATGTACATTTTATCTCTGTTCATTGTCAGGGCCCAATCGTTTCTTACACGCGTACTTTGCCCTGCCATCAAAGGCGGATGCATATGCCGACTGCGGGGTCAAGACAGTGGCATAGCACAATACCTACACGAATAGTACGCTGTAGTTATTTAAATTCATTCTACTTAGAAACTAGAACCGATGCAATTGCTATTCTGGCAATCATGCATGCCTCTCCATGCTTGGCATACCAGCGCCTTCTGCACCTGGCCACCGCCTTGGCCGCCACTTATAATGAAGCCAGTGGCGTTCCAGTTCCTACATCTGCACGATACTCCCAAATATAGGCAAAATGGTACTTGAACTGCGCCCCAACTGCGAAGCTTGCGATAAAGACCTGCCGCCATCGGCCGTCGATGCGCGAATTTGCTCATATGAATGCACATTCTGCGTTGACTGTGTCGAAAACGTCATCAAGAATGTCTGCCCCAACTGCGGCGGAGGCTTCACACCGCGACCCATTCGCCCCTCGAAAGAATGGGTAAAGGGCGTCTTCGCAGGAGCCCAGCCGCCTTCGGGAAAGAGAGTACATATGAAGCGCAGCGTTGATGAAGCTGCTGCCTTGGCTGCCAAGGTTGGTGACGTGAAGCCGAAGGACCGCTAAACGAGTCGCAGGAACAGTAAGTAAGGGTGTAGAGGGGGTTGTACTGCCTGACGCGGAAGCACTTACTGATAACTCAGCTTCAACCGGTTTATAAAAAAACGGCGCAGAAGAGAACATTTATTTGAAAAATCTCAGTTGTCTCCATGAATGAACACCACTAGAGAAAATCTATTCACTATTAGCCCCGAGTCAACTGCAGTACAGCCATCAGCTCCAGATCATACATCTGGCTGGAGTATGTTCAGTAGCCGCAGCTGGTACCTAGGATCAATAGAACAGAATTTCCAGCTTGATGAGCAACGGACTGTAACTCCTAGTAGTGCATTGCCTGTCCGCATACAAGTAGGATTGAAATTAGCCGCATGCACTTTGGTCGGCATGACTTTTTCACAGACCTGTGGCTGGCGGCCAGTACCTGTGATATTAAGCCTGACGCTCGGCCGACCGCTTACTTCCCGGCCTGGGTAGGCCTAGAGCTGGCTTGGAACTCTGGTGCTGAGATTTTACACAGCAGTCTACGATCAATATCGATCTCAAAAGTTGGAGCAATTCCGCGGATGGCAGCTCAGACCTTACGTTAGTCGTGGCATGAAAAGCCAAAGGGCGTTGATGACTAGCGGCGTGGGGGTCCAGTCCGCCACCAGGATGTGTGTATGGACGAGCTTAGGCCGAGTCAACGTGGGATAACTGTCGGAGGAGCCCGGCTCAATTAAGCAGTCTGACTGAATATGTTTAGAAGAAGCATGTCTGTAGCTAGCCGAGCAGATGCATCGTACTAAGCTGCGCTAACAGGGTAGGGAATAACGCCTTAGGGTTGTCGTAATGGGCGGCCAACTAATACGCCGGACGCCTAATATCGATCGCTGCAAGGCAGGACAGAAACATTGTAATGCCACCAATCAACAACGTGCAGTGTGCGTTGATGTGCACTTACAGCGAGGTTGTATGCGACCCGTAAGACACAGCGATCACCCAACCCCACACTTCTAAAATGATTCCATAGCCTTGACAATGAATTGGGCGAGGCCGAGGACTACTCTTAACCCATTAACATTCGGCATTTCATCAACCAAAGGACCGATGGCAGAACACCGGCGTAGGAATGAAACATATTCCAGATTAGGCACAACTTGCAAGGTAATTAGAGGTACAGATGAGAGTCAGCCATGACGATATTCTCTGCCTGGGCGCGCTAAGGCGCGTCGGGGCAGAATACTGAGATACTTCCGAAGGGTAGGATCCACTCATGATCAACGTTGTGTTTGCACAGTAATTAGCTTTCGAAATCGTCGTGTATGCCGACACCATTGTCACTCTGCATCAGTTGGAACAGCATTAATAGGCCGGCAATATTTCCCATTGTGGAGTATGCGACGTTAAGTCCGACACCAGAACCGCTCCTGGGTGGCGTGGCTGGTGGTAGCACGGATGAAGGCCGAGTTCCCCCCCCTTTTGGAAAGACTTTATGGTTAGTATAAAGTGTGCCAGCCGGTTCGATATAGTGCCCGGTCGTGATTCCAAATCATATTTTCTAAAAAAAGCATTACTCTTAATGATGCAAAGCCCCTGCACTTCAGGGGTCTCTGCGCTCGTGGCCCGATCTGGCCGCCGTGACGGTTGCACGCCAGTTTGGGGGCAGCAAGAGCTCCGTGCTGATACCAGATTCGGATGGTCGGATCCGGGGCACAGTTATACTTAGAAAGGCTTTCACCCAGGATAAGCAGAGATCAAACTAGAGTCGCGAATACTTACCACAGAAATTCTAAAACTAGATTGCAGCTATGGCGATTTTTATCTCCGATGAGACACACTCAGTAATTAAAGGAAATACAGCCTATAGAAGATTTCTAATGGCAGCTCCCCCATTCAGTTTAGTTATTGAGGGAGAAAGGTATTGCAGTGGCGCTTTAGTACCCATGCCATACTCTACAGATTCAGCCCGGAAGCAGCCATGTGATACGACCGCCATTGCGTACGAGCTTACGTATATACAGCTTCACCTTCTGAGAGGGTCAAAACCGGCGTTACAATTGAATGAAAAAATGAGGAGTACCAACCCAGTTGCTAGTGCTAGGAAATGTCGTGGACGGAAGGGCGGCGAACGACACGGGCTATCGGGCATCGTCGGCTTATACCTGCGTTAGCTGAAGCTCCGGCTCAGGTTGACATGAGGCGTTTGAGACATTCAAGCAGGGGCTGAACCGTCTAAGGTTATTTTGACCGTACTGCACTCCACATTTCAACCTCGTATTCCTTTGGAATCTGTTTCCACTTTGGAGTCTCTTCTCTCCTTGGAATCTTTTCTCACGCCGTCATCTGTTTTCTTTCCTGAGAGCTCGGCAAGATATGTAACCGAATCAATTCATGACATTGTGCTGAATGTAGCTTTTTGTAGAGATCCGTCGTTGCGCATTGTGGTCGAAGCATAAATACGTGCATGCCTCCCTTCATCTTCGAAATTTATATCCTTACAACCGCAATAAAGCATTCAGACATCAGCTACAACTTTTCAATATCTTTTTAAATCAAATCACATCTTTCAAGATGATGTTCCTTCAATCTTTGGCACTCTTTGCTTCTCTTGCATCCGCAACAAGCTTCCAAGCCTGGAGCGGTGATCAATGCAATGGCAGCGCGGGAGGCTCTTCCACTATCGGCCGCGGTGGCAACTGCGAGGAGATTAGCGGTCGCCACTCGTGGGAGGTCAACGGCGACAATGTCAAGGGCTTCTACTACGAGGGCGCCAACTGCGCGGGTACTTCTCACCAGTTTACTGGCTCTAATGGTAGATGCAACAACATCAACACTGGAGGCATTGTCCGCTCGATGTGTGTCGTTGGTGCGTCGCAACCCCAGATCAGAATATTCACAGCGTCATACTAATAGTACTGGCAGGTGCTAATAACAGAGGCTGCGGTCTCTAAATGGGCGGAACGCTTACACACACCCGCGAAGCATGGCTGCCAATTTGCGTTTCTAAGAGAGCGAACAATAGCACTTTTAGCACCAGCCGTTCGTTAAGAGGTGTAGCCACTGATCCAGGGATATTAACTCTCCAACCATTCAAACCAAACTGGTTTTTGCGCTATTAGATGACAGCTGCAAGTCAATAATTTTTGAATCTAGGCGCAGATCCAAGAGGTCCGCTCATAGTTAGAGACAAAAACGAATTTATATTCATTTTCCCATTCTTTCTCTGCCTAGATGCAGTTCTAAGTTGTCCGTTGGCAGCAAGAGGCGGCCCCAACTCAGATGACTGCTGTCTCAGATCTATCATGACTCCTCCAATGTGAGGGTTTAGTGGTCGACAAAATGGCTAACTCTGATGCGAGTTTACTATACAGTTTACAGTTACTACTTTCCACAATCTCTATGGTCAGACGCAGTGATGACATAACGGTCAAACCAGCGGCCTTGCTGAGACAGCCTGGAGCGCATGCAATACTCGGCGTGTGAACCAAAGTGTCAGCATGAGAAACAGCATCAGCTCTCTAGCCAGTAACAACCGTAGCCAAGTCGGCTAATATACCCTTGTTATGTACCCTTGTTATGATCAGCAGCCTCGCCTTAAGTAGGCGCATTTAGGACGAAGAGTCTAGAATTGCAAAGGACGCAGAAGAGGCAAATGAAATAGCGGGCAGGAAGTTGGACAGAAAAAACTTTGGAAAAGGTGGGAGCGTACGGCCAAAGATACATGCAGGCAGGACTGTCCCTGTTATTTTCGCTTATCGTACATTTAAGAGTCAATGGCCTCTTCGGTAGTAGCTAGTATGCGTCTTGACAAAGGCCCCATCCATACTTTGGCGAGCGCTCTACATGTTTTTTTTTTGTTATAGCAACGCAGACAGCGCACAGCTCGGTATGTATGTGGAAATTAAGCCCAGAGAAATTTCTTTCTCTGCGACTTATTTTTCAACTTGTAATTCCAACACGCCATTCGTCTTGGCCAGTGATACGAGCGAAGTTGTTGACTCTTTCACTTGTATAGGGTGGCTGGCACACACTCACTTAGAGTCAGAGCCCCCAGGCTACGGCCAGAAGCCCACTTTCCAACTGCTGGCACTGGAAATTCCAAGAAAAGAGATATGGACCCTCATTAAAGATAGGCTTGGGTGTGGCCTTTTTATTTATTTCTGTTTTTAATCCTTTTTGCTAGCCCGGTCTGTAATTGTTCGCACATCCCAAATAGGAAATTTGACGTGGGCCGATTGACGCCTCCACACGCGTAAAGTCGCGATCGAGCGGGAGACCTATTAGAACGCCAGAATTAATAACCCGCGACCAAGATCTTAGTTATACCCCAACTCAATTACCTGCCCTACGCATCCCTCACAATTCGGCGTGCTATTTTACACAGACCGCTGCCCAGCATGCGCGGCCAGACGAGAACCGTCGCGCGGGCGTCACGCGCCAGCTCGCCCAGCGCCAGCGACTCCGACTCTCCGCGGCCCGCCAAGCGTCGCAAGACAGCCTCTGCCTCTGGCAGCAAAATTGAAGCCTACAAGCAGCTCTTCAACCAATCATCTTCACAGCCGTCCGACCTCAAGCCCAGCCTGCCGCCGACGCGATGCCACACGATTGCATACCACAAGCCGCTGCTCCTCGACGGCAAGCTCGGCGCGGAAGGGCGCAAGGCGTTCCTCGACTGGTTCGACTCGGTCAGCGAGACACGCGCGATGCCCTGGCGCAAGGCATGGGTGAACCCGGCCGATTTTGGCAGCTCGCCCGACGAGCTGCGCAGGACGCTGGAGAAGCGCGCGTACGAGGTCTGGATCAGCGAGATCATGCTGCAGCAGACGCGCGTGGCCGTCGTGGTCGAGTACTGGAACCGGTGGATGGACAAGTGGCCGACCATTCAGGACCTGGCCGCGGCCAGCGCCGACGACGTGCTCGCGGCGTGGCGCGGCCTGGGCTACTACAGTCGCGCGACGCGCATTCACGAGGCGGCCAAGCTGGCTGTCGCCGATGAGGACATGCGCGGCCTGCTGCCGTCGTCGGCCAAGGACCTTGCGGACAAGATTCCCGGCGTGGGACGGTACACGGCGGGCGCCATCTCCTGCATCGCGTTTGGGCGACCGGCGCCCATGGTGGACGGCAACGTGCTGCGGGTGCTGAGCCGCCAGCTGGGCATCTACGGCAACATCAAGACGGACAAGGCCGTCATCGACATGATCTGGGTCGCGGCCGAGGAGCTCGTCAACCAGGTCGCCCTCGACGGGCACGACGACGAGACGGCCGCGCCGGACGACACCAGGAGCGACCGCCCCGGCCGCTGGGGCCAGGCGCTCATGGAGCTGGGCAGCACGATATGCGCGCCGAACCCGAAATGCGGCGAGTGCCCCATCACGTCCACCTGCCGCGCCTACAGCGAAGGTCTGCGCGTGAGCCAGAAGCCAAAGGGCAGCGACGACGTGACCGACATGGAGGACCTCTGTGCGGTCTGCGAGCCGTTTGATGACACCGACGACATTGAGAACCAGCCTCCCGTTGCCAAAAAAGCCGGCGGCAAGCAGGCCACGCTCTCTGCCTTTTTCACCAAATCTGCACCCACTACCGCCGCCACCAAGTCGGCGTCCAAGCCCAAAGTCGATGTCGAGGCCATCATCAGCCACGCGCGCAAGTTTCCCGTCAAGGTCGCGAAAAAAGCCGTCCGCGAGGAAGAAACCCTCGTGTGCGCCATTGTGCGCGCCGACGGCAAGTACCTCCTCCACAAACGGCCCGCCAAGGGTCTGCTCGCCGGCCTCTGGGAGTTTCCCAGCTCGACGCTGGAGAATCCGAAAGAGCGGACGGCGAGCCAGCGCAAGAAACAGGCCAAGGAGTTTGCGACGGGGGTGGTCGCTGAGGATATGGAGTATGTAGGAGAGATTGGCAGCGTGCCGTGGCTGTTTTCGCATATTAAACTCACGATGCATGTGCATCTTTTCAGGATGGAAGGTACCAAGGACTTGGGCGTAGGCGGGGAGACAAATGGGCGTTGGTCAGACGACGTGGAAGCAGAGTCGATGGGAACGGGCATGCGCAAATGTTGGGATATGGTCAAGGAGGTTGTCTAAAGCGCTACTAACTGGTATTACGAAGTCATGTAAAACAACTTGTATAATAAGGTTGGATAATGTAAATATGTACATTCCAAATTAATGACATGGGTATATTCCAACAACGAAGCTCTCTCACCAATGCACTCAACAATTCAGGTCTTTCGCACACAGACAGTCTCTTCCTTTTTTCCCCCCTCGCTTCGCTCGACGTGGAGCCGTAACTCAAACAGCTCGCCACCGCTCGCTGTGTTCCAAAACACGCAGCAGCAGTCTCAGGCAATCTGCAGCCTCGCAGCCGATCACCGCACGGCGAGCGATAGCGAGCATGAATTCAACGCCCCACGTCGAGCGAAGCGAGGAAAAGAAAAAACAAGATTAGAAGCGTGGTTGCTTGCGCAATCTATGCTTTGCATGCTTTGGCGCTGGCTGATCTGGATCGAAGCCGACGAGACAGTTCACCGTCTCCGCGCCCTCACCCGCATCATTAATATCCTTTCCCACGGGAGGCTTCCAGTCCCCCGACAGCTTGATGTAGCCGTCCAGTGCATCCGTCATGGTTCTGCCCAGCGCCATGGCCTTTTCGGCACGCGTGTGCGAGTAGTGCGTGAGCAGCTTCCTGGCCGCCTCTCGCTCGCCGTCCTTGATCAGCGCAACAGCTGCCTTTTCGACCCAGCTCACGTCCTCGACGCTCTGCGCCTCGAAGCTCGTGAGCATCCTGGTGACGAGCGGCAGAAACGCGTCTGGCGCCGAGCACATATAGTACAGCACCCTCTTGAACAGGCGGCCCGCAAAGCTCGACGCCTCCTGCAGCTGAAAGTCTGGGTTCAGGAAGCTGCTCGACGCACCGGTGGTCAGGTACCGGTGCTCGCCAAACTCGGCCGGGACGTCGTCGACACCGAGCCACCACGGGATGAACGGCGCGGCGACGGAACCGGTCGGGGCGTTCCAGATGCGCAGCAGATCGGGGTCGGCAATGTCCGCGTGCAGACGCACGACCTGGCCGTAGCCCGCCTCGTCGTCGGAGATGCGGTGGTCGCGCACGCGCGCCATGAGCTTGGTCTCGGTGAGGGGTCTCATGGCGAGCGTGGCGTCCTCGAGGGCCGCCTGCGACATGTACTTGAAGCCGCCGTCGCGGGCGGTCACGTTGGGGCCCTGCACGCCGTAGACGTGGAAGATGTTGAAGGGCTTCCCGGAGGAGGCGTTCCACCAGCCCTGCTCGACGGCAAACGAGACGAGGTTGTCCGACCCCATGTAGTCGCTGCTGTTGGCAAAATCGGTGGGGAAATCCTCAATGTACCCGGGATACAGCACGCGGACCTCGTCCGTCTTGAGGCGCTCCGCCGCCCACAGTCCCCTGCCGCCGGCGAATTCCCAAACCACCCACCCTTCGTCCTTGTCCGCAATCAGGTGCGTGTTGCCGCCGTACGTCGCATACCCGTGCTTCTTGATCAAGCCGCCAATCACCTCGACGCCGTGCCGCGCCGTGTCGGCCCGCTCCATGACCAGCCGCGCCAGATCCGCGTACTGCACACCCTGCTGCGGCGTGGGCGTCATGGCGACGAGCTCGTCGCGGTTGCTGGCCCAGACGTCGCGCACCGCGACGCCCTTTTCGTTGACGCCGCCGTTGGTCAGCGGCGCGGGGAACCCCTCATAGTCGGAGTACTCCATGCTCAGGTAGCGGTGGGTGTGGGCGACCTGCGGGATGGTGATGAGCTCGCCGGGGATGATGGCGGCCGAGGTCACGCCCACGGTGACGGTCGCGTTGGGCGGGTGGTCGCGCGCGGGGAAAAGCTGCAGCCAGTGCGACGAGACCTCCTCGCCGGTGCCGCCGACGAGGACGGCGCCGTCGGCGGTGAGGTCGCGGCCGACGTAGAATGCGTAGCTGGCGGCGGCCGGTGCGGCCAGGGATAGTAGTGGCAGGAATTTCATGTTGGACACATGGGAGAAGTGATGTGCGGAGAGAGGCGCAGCATGGTTGAAATCGGGAGATGGGGTCTTGATATGGTAGGTTTGGGATGGACGGTTTGTAGTTGTACGGGCCGGAGGGCGTACGGCGTGCTCCGGACCCTCACCGGCAGCTGTCGACGGGAATTAAAAGATCGGCAGAGGCACCACAGATGACTGGTGGCAGAAATGAGAGCAATGAGGCCAACTCAATTTATCTGTATTTGGCTTATTTAATTCTGCGTCAGGTACTTCTAGATCTGCTCGCCAAGTGCCGGCTAAAGCGGGCTTGATGGGCGTCGGTTGACCGAGCGTGCCCCTCCCTGGCGCGGGCGGGCGGGCTGGAGCTTACGAGGGCAGTTTACCGCCTCTTCCACGACGCTTGGCCACGACGTTGACTTTTTGGATCACGTCGATTCCAACGCTCCAATTGTATTACTTGGCCTATCGACAGACCCTGTGACGAGCATCACCCTGCCGTCCAACGTCTGCCCGCCCCTGTTCCTCCTCGCCCCCCCAGTGGCGCCTCCGACTCGATCTCGACCCCTCCGACGGCAGACGACCTCTCGCAGCCATTGCCAGACAAACAACCTCTCTACCACCAACGCCCTACACCTCCTCGAAATGTCCGGCCTCGACGCTCCCGACATTGCCGCCGCCTACGAGGCCGTCCGCAGCGACAAGGACGCCACCAGCTGGCTGCTCATCTCGTACGCGGCCGCCACGGGCAGCAAGCTCGCCCTCACTAGCACCGGCACCGGCGGCCTCTCCGAGATGGCCGCCGCCCTGGACCCGTCCGAGGTGCAGTACGGCTACGTGCGCGTCGAGTACGCCAACGACAAGGAGAGCACGCGCGTCAAGTTTGTCCTGGTGATTTGGATCGGCGAGGGCACAAAGGTGATGCGCAAAGCCAGGGTCAGCGTCGAGAGCGGCGACGTCAAGCGCGTGCTGGCGCATCACAGCATCGCGGTCACGGCTAGCGACGTGGGCGAGCTGGAGGAGAAGGATATCGTGGCGAGGCTGCGCAAGGCGGGTGGTGCGGATTACAATGGTGGACGGGGATGATTGCAGACAGGGCAATAATGAGGATATAATTGTCAGTCTTTTGCGAGAAAGATTTGCTCTTCTTCTTCTTTTCTTTCTTTTTCTTCTCTTTTTCTCTCGCTTCGCTCGATGTGGGCGGAGACAGTTGAACAGCTCGCTGCCGCTCGCTGTGTTTTCTGAGATGGTTGCGAGCGGCTTACAATGGTGGAAGGGAAGTGAATACGAAGGTATAGCTACTGTCTCGTGCGAGAGCTGTTCTGCTTTTCTCTTTTGTTTTCTTTTTTCCCTCGCTTCGCTCGACGTGGGCCGAGAAAGTTGAACAGCTCGCTGAGTCCTGAGCTGCGGTTATAAATTGCGCAGCGAGAGTAGTATTATAGCATTGCGGGTTAGAGACGAGTGAAAAGGCATCTTGCAGCATGGAGTTTGGGCCATCTAGCATAGCATTTACAGATTCGAGGCAACACGAATGATGACAGACGCACACGACGCACACGACGCACAAACCCCTGCACGTACATGCATCTACGACATGCATCTTTAATTGTTCCATGTGTTCCATCCTGGGCTGAGCGGAACGCATCCGATGGGTGAATCTGCAAGCATGCCGCCTTGCAAGAGCCCATGGTAACCGAGGCCTTGCACATGCATGCTGGCAGCGAGTTCGATGAGGACGCTCCACTGCGGACGTTTCCACAGGTTGGTTGAAAGTGTGGCTTTCGGCGTCCATACGAAGGGCTTGCAAGGATGGACACGGCAAGTCTGCGACTGGCGAGCCAATGTGGCAGCGGCCGAGTGACAGCCAGCAAGCCAGCCAGCCCTAGCTGCAACAGACTTGGCTTTTGGGATCAGCAGGGACTCTGGTGGTGTCGAGGAGGTTTGGGGGGAGATTTTGGCGGCGACGCTATTCCTTCAGCCTCAGCTGCCACAATACGAACGCGCGCCGCACTGTACCACCGACCAGCCCTGTTGACTTGTCTGTTGTCGTCTTGTTTGGTGCTTTTGCTGTCAGCGTCTGTCCGTGTCCTGTCAAGCGACGTCATTCCCCATTCTGCCGTGACAAACCGGGCGGTCCGTTGCAGACGTTATTTCGCTCAATGCCACTCCACAGTCAGAAAATTTGCGGCAATTACTTCTTTTGCTTCTGGAAGACTGGTCGTGTCCGTTAAATTACGTCGGGTCCTGAGAAAAACGTAAAAACGGTCCACTGGGGGCAAGCAGCCCACTCTGAAGAGGCCGCTTGTCTTGAATCAAGGCGAGTCGCGCTTTGGACGAATGACAAAAAGGTCAGCCCAGGTCTCAAACAGCATTCGGTCAAGGATTGGAATTTGTTGCAAACCCGCTTGTGGATTGGCAGGCAGCGAATGAAAGCAACAAGAGCCGGCGCGGCGAGCAAAGACGCAAGCGGGCTGGCCGCTAGAGAAAAAACGGTAGCGACCAATTACAGGGGCGTCAATCCACCAGCCCACACCCCCTGCTGCGGCGCTGCCATCCACTAGTCAGTTGGCGGGAGCAGCGAGCTGGGCTTTTGGGGCGACCGTCCGAGACGGCACGACGCTGGTTGGTTGGTTGATGTTTTTCTTGCAGCAAGCCACGTCTGTTGATTCATGCAAACTTTCAAGGGAACCCGCGGCGTGGTATTGCTGCAGTGTGCTCTGGGTGCGTGTAGCGAGGATAATCGCCACAATCATCAGCCTCCCTACAGCGCGGCTGGTGGCTTGCAGCTAGTGATTCTAGCGCTGTGCAGTGCTGTGGTGTGGTGGTCGCGTGTGATGAGCTGCCCGTCTAATGCATGCGCGGGAGGAAGAGGGTGCTTTCAACGGCCCGATGTCTCCTTTTGTTTCTGTTCTGCATCTTTAATACACTCTTGTCAGGGTTCCATGTATGTCGCGGTTGACAGCGGGATGACACCCCCAGCCATGCCGCAGGCATGCCCACGCTGCGACGACAGGCCACCACCGACCGTCTCATTACCACATGGTCTTTATATCGAGCCTGGCGCAAAGCCAAGACCTCCACAGCCCCGTCGAGCAGCATGCCTCCCACTGCCTCATGCTTTACTATCGACCATTTCTTCACCCATATTGCGGGCTCTCCGCCCCAGAGTGACGTAGTTGAGCCTTGCATCAGTTGGGCTCTCCACGGGGGGCTCCATCCCCTGTAAGCAGCCCCCCCGTCGCCTGTGGCCCCCTGTGTGGCATTAGCGTGGGCTCGCTGGTTCCAGCGCCATCAGCCTCTCATTCAGTGTTGGATCGTCGGCGCCCTAACACCTGCACCGGCGTAGGATTTTCTCAACGCGCCAGCATGGGGTTTTTCGTAATGAAATGATTTCCCGATACATTGAGCCATCTCCTAGAGGCCGTGCCATTTTTTCCTATTCATTTCAGACACCCCTCTCCCCCTGTCTGCGAGCACTCATCCAAACTCCATGTTAGAGTGCTGTCCTAGACGACCCACCGCCCCTCGCCAAATCTTCTTCAGCCTCGCACCTTGTTCGTTGGCCCATTCCGGCCTTGTCCATGTACTCCTGTACTCTTTTCGCATCTATTCATTTTATTTTTTAGCCTTTTTTTTTAATACCCATTTTATTATTTTTGGCATTGTTCGTCTCTTATATTCGGCACCTCCTCCGCGTCCAACCACGTTTCGCCTGATTTCTCTTCGCCGCAACTCAATTTTCTCCATCTGCGACCGCAAACGCGACCGCGCGACGTCTTGACACGAGATCATCGCCCGCCAGAGAGAGACAAGAGTCTCACCACCGCACGCAGCCCGACGCTGCAGACAGACATCTATTCTTATCCCATCCGCTGTCTCAATCCCCTTTCTGCATTACGCCCAATCAGGAAGGCCTCCTCTTTTTCTTCTCTCGTGGCGCAAACGCACACACCCACCAAGGCCACCATCCACCCCAGCAATCCCAGCAATCCCAGAGTCCCTCGGTCGCCATTCCCACTCTGGCATAGCCTCACGTGCGCTCCTCCAGAATCCCAGCTCGCTTTTGTTATTTTAGCTAACCAACGCCCGCAGCCTCATCTCACAGCTGTCGCCTCTCGTCCTCCTCCATCCCCCTCCTCCTCTCGTCGTCGCTCCTTGTCCCCCCTCACCATGTCAAACGGCTTCGACTCGTCCTCTGGCAACGCCAAGATGGACCTCAAGACAGACTACGGCGCTGCCGACTACCACACGGCCGCTCCTCGCATGTCCACCGAGGACAATGCCGACCACTTCCTCGAGTCGCTTGGCTACAAGCCCGAGCTGTCGCGAAACCGCTCCACGGCCCAGGTCGCCTTCATGTCCTTTGTCCTCGCCTCCATCCCCTACGGTCTTGCTACTACGCTTCTCTACCCCATGATTGGCGGCGGCTCCGTTGTCGTCATCTGGGGTTGGGTCCTCGTTTCTGTCATTATCGTCTGCGTTGCTGCTTCTCTCGGTGAAATTACCAGTGTCTACCCCACGGCTGGAGGTAAGCGAGGAAAAAACAAAACACCAGCTTTCTTGTCACGTTTTCGCTGACCATTTTAGGTGTCTACTACCAAGCCTTCATGCTGGCCCCCGCCAGATGGCGTCGCATCGCTTCCTGGGTCTGCGGTTGGCTCTACGTCGTCGGAAACATCACCATCACCCTCGCCGTCAACTTTGGTACCGCCCTCTTCTTCATCGGATGCATCAACGTCTTCGACAAGGGCCTCGACGCCGAAGGCAAGCCCATTCCCATGATCGAGGGCACCTCGTGGCAGCAGTTCCTCATCTTCCTCGCCATTACCATTCTCTGCAATCTCGTCTCATCCCTCGGAAACAAGTACCTCCCCTGGATTGATGTGAGTGCCACTTCCCCAGCTTTCTCCACACCGAACTATCACCGACGCGGCTCCCGGCTCCCGGCTCCGTACTCAGTGCTCCGTCCCTGCCACATACTAACTCCCGACAGACTGCTGCCATCTTCTGGACCTTTGCTGGTGTTATTGCCATTACCATTACCGTTCTCGTCATGGCCAAGGCCGGCCGCAACTCGGCTTCGTACGTCTTTGGTCACTTTGAGACCGAGTCTGGCTGGCCCAAGGGTTGGTCCTTCATGGTCGGTCTGCTGCACGCCGGCTACGCCACCTCCTCCACCGGCATGATTATCAGCATGTGCGAAGAAGTCCAGGAACCCGCCACCCAGGTCCCCAAGGCCATGGTCGCCACCATCTTCATCAACACCTTTGCCGGCCTCCTCTTCCTCATCCCCCTCATGTTCGTCATGCCCGCTGCCGAGGTCGCGGCGATCATCGCCTCCGGCCAGCCCGTCCCCTACATCATCAAGGCCGCTGTTGGGTCCGCCGGCGGTGCCATCGGCTTGCTCATCCCCCTCATGGTCCTCGCTCTCATCTGCGGTATTGGCTGCACCACCGCCGCCTCGCGCTGCGTCTGGGCCTTTGCTCGCGATGGTGCCATCCCTGGCTCAAAGTGGTGGGTCCAGGTCAACAGGAAACTCGATGTCCCCCTCAACGCCATGATGCTCAGCATGGTTGTCCAGATCGTCCTCGGTGTCATCAACTTTGGTTCCGCCGTCGCCTTCAACGCCTTCTCCGGTGTCGGTGTCATCTGCCTGACTGCCTCCTACGCCACCCCCATTGCCATCAACATGATGACTGGCCGTCGCAAGGTCGCCGACGCTCTTTTCCCTCTTGGCAAGTTTGGCTACGTCGCCAACGCCATTGCCGTCGGTATGTACTCCCAGCCTTGCTTTATTTACCCTAGCCCCCGCTAACACACCTCAGCCTGGTCGCTCCTCGCTCTTCCCCTCTTCTGCATGCCCACCAACTACCCCGTCACCGAGATAACCGCTGTCAACTTTGCCTCGGTCGTCTTTGCCGCCGCCATGGCCATCTCCGCCCTGTGGTACATTGTTTGGGGACACCGCAACTACGCTGGTCCTCCCGTGCAGGAGCATGAGCACACGCAATAAGCAAACTGATGTGGAAATAATTTGCACGAGTGATGCATGACTGATGCATACGTGATTGGATTCATGTGCATGATTTTGCCTTTTTTTTTCTCGGTCATGGTGGCGTTTTTTGCATACATGTGGATGCGTGACCGATATATATTATACCCTTCAATTGATATATTCCCACACCAAACTGCCACCGTAATAATACCTGTTATAGACCATGAATTGTCCCACACTATGTAAACGCAAGTATTCAGCCCAAGCACGACCAGCGACTTGAGTTGCCACCCCACGTCGAGCGGAGCGAGGAAAAGAAAAAAACCGAGCGAAGCGAGAAATAACCAACTCCTTCTTTCTCTCTTTTTTTCTTCTTTTTTCCCTCGCTTCGCTCGACGTGGGCCAGGTCGATATCCGTGTCCTCGCTCCGCGAGAACACCTTCATGCTTCTGCCTTCAACCCCAACGCCTCCATCATCGCCTTGTTCCCCACCGCCCTCGCCACCGTCTCGACGTCCACGCTGCCCTGTTCATCGACCCTCGCCCCTCTGCCTCTCAGCAGCCGCACCATGGCCGCATCCCCCCGCAGCACCGCCTGCATCAGCGGCCGCCGACCCTTGGCGTCTGCCGCGTTGACGTCGGCGCCGTGCGTCACCAGCAGCCGCGCGACGTCCGTGTTGCCCGCGTCCATGGCGTGAAGCAGCGGAGTGACGCCGTCCGCCATGACGGTCTCGTCCGGCCGCGCGCCGTGCTCCAGGAGCAACTGGATAACCGTCGTAGAACACGATTCCAGCGCGTGGTAGAGCGCCGTGTTGCCCCACGTCGCGTCCGTGGCGTTGGCGTCTGCGCCGTTGCTGAAGAGCTGTCGCAGAAGCGTCTCCTTGTCGTCGGGCGCCATCTTGGTGTTTTTCAGGACAGAGATGAGGAGCGGCTGGCCCATGCTGTCGCTCACGTCGGCGCGCGCACCGCGCGACAGAAGCAGCCGTGCCACGTCCATCCGGTTCTGGTGCACCGCGTCCACCAGCAGCGGCGTCCCCATCGCCGTGCACGCGTCCACGCTCGCCCCGCGGTCCAGCAGCAGCGCCAGCATGCCCGCCGCCGTCGCCGCCCGCGGGCCCTGGGCCTCCGCGGCCAGCACCACCGCCGGGCGGCCCGCGAGGTCGGCGGAGCTCGCGCTCGCGCCGTGCTGCAGCAGAAACTCGACGCCCTGCCGCGTGGCGGTGCCGCTGCCGCAGACGTCGTAGAACCACGGCTGGCCCATGGTGCTCTCGGCGCGAGCGTCGGCGCCCCGGTCGATCAGCGCCTGCGCGATGCGCAGCTTGCCGTCGCGCGCGGCTTGGAACAGAGGAGGCATCTCGCCCCCACCGAGCCAGCTGGTGCTGCTGCTGCTGTTTCCGCTGGGATTGGCCCCGGCGGCGAGGAGGAGCGTAAAGAGCGTCTCGTTGTCGGCGGCGAGCGCGCACTGCAGAGGAGTGCGGCCCTGCTCGTCGCGGCCGTTGGGCGAGGCGCCCTGCGCGAGGAGGCCGCTGATTTGTGCGCTCGAGGCGTCGCCATCGATGGCGTGGCAGAGGGCGGAGGCTAAGGGGTCAGGACGGGCGGTGAAGTGGGAAGTAAAAGCTTTGAAGAGCGATGAGAAGGAGCTGCTGCCGTCGGCGGCTGGGGATGCTTGGGTGGATGGTTCGGTCGGTGGCGCGTACGGAGGCGGCTCGTCGGGAGGCGGTGCGGACTTTTCATTATAAGAGGAGGTTGAGAGGTTGGGAGGGCCAGATTCTGTGAGGATGCTGTGGAGTTGTGCGCAGTCGCTGAGAGCTGTCTGGCCGTGAAGTAGCTTTTGCTCGTCGTCTGCTTCCTGCATGGTATGCTGCTCTGCTGCTGTCGATCTGAAGAGTGTCAGTACATGTATATCGCAACAGGCAAGGGAACGTACAATGACAGGATGTAGGCTAAGAACTCAGACATCTCTGCAAAATCAGTCAAAAGGACGACATGTCTCGAAATGTAGTCTTGGTCCAAGAGGTGCGCATTCTGGCAGCTCACGCGCATGACTTGCTTGTGCAGCTTGGCCACCGCCGCATCGCCCAGCGTGAGCGTCGTCCTGAGCAGGTTCTGCAGGCGTACCGAGATGACGGTCGCATCGCCCACCGCTTGTTCCAGGGATGGCACCTCGTCGCCGATGCGCACGAGTCCCTCGGCGAGCGCGAGCAGCTCGTCGAGGTGCGCGTCCGAGGGCAGCGCTTCAAGCTCGGCGGTCGCAGACGCGGCGTTGGCTAAGATGGATGTGCAGCATGAGGTCAGCGCCGTGACGGAGAAGCCGTCCACGCTGTCCATGTTCGCGTCGAGGGCCCAATTGGTGGTTGTATCGCAAAAAAAAAAAAAAAAAGAAAAAAAAAGAGATGCGACAACGATGGCTTTATCGCATTTACAAAGAATGTGAGGATCTGTGAGATATCGGCTCATGCGGGGGATAGGCTGGCGGGCTAGTGGCGCGCACCACAAGGCTGAGTTGGGATGACGCCCGAGTGCGTGGCGCTGACGCGGATCTTTGCGATGAGAGTGTGGCTTTGCATGGTGTGGTCGTATACGGACCTATTTTTCTCCTTTTGCTTTTGTGAGGAGCCTTTCAAAATCTACTTCATATTCATACAAGGCCCTGAGGACCGGTGCGAAAGCCGGACAGTGAGTGGTCGGATGGTCGATCAACCCCGATATGGTTTGGAGTAATGAGCAAGCAGGAGAGCCGCACTCAATCCAATGTGATATGCCGAAATTGGTAGATCACGACTGTTGGATTAGCGATGGCTTTACTAAACCAAGGGCCCTAATGCAGAGACTAACGGCTATAAATAACACTTGGGGGTTTAAATAGACCATAACGTAGAGTCTATTTGGAATAAAAAATAATTACTCGGCACTTAAAGAAAATGCAGTAGTAGACGAAAAACGGGCTATTTAAAAGTAAACCCTTGAGCCAGAGTCAAGGCAACTCATTTATAGTTGTCACCTCACGCTGGCTTGTCGCTTCACGCTGGCTTGCCATAGAAATACCAAGCAAGTCAGCCTCGCGCGGACTGAGAACAGCCTCGGCGAGGCAGGAAGGGTTATAATCATCACCCAATGACTGCGACCTCACCCTCTTCCATATAACACGATTTCCTCGTTTTTTAAGCCTATATCCTGGCACCACGGATGTACCGCAGTTGCTGCCGTACCCGCGCAGACGGGCAACCAGATGAACGCATTCACCGGTGCGCTTTCCAGCAACAGCCCAGCTGTTGGGAATGCGCGGCTTGCGACCCACAAACCACCACAGGCCTTTAGCCGGGTCGCTGATGGGGTCGTGCACCCAGTCGAAGCGGTCGGACGACACATCCGAGATTGGGCAGTTGGCACCCTTGCGAGGGAAGCGGAGTGCCAGTTTCTCTTCATTGAACGTGATGCCGGCGTGCTTTTCGAGACTGGCCACGCACCATGCGAGAACGCTGTCGCTGATTGAGCCAGTTTCATCGTCCTGGGCAATGTCACCGTGGCTGCCAGGAAACCACACCTGCTGTAAGATCTGGCTTGACGCCTCCTCCACATGCATGATTGTGGGCTGGAAGAGGGCCCTCGACTCGTTCAGAGCGAGTCCGTGTAGTAGAACCTCGACGTCTAAAAGGGAATCAGTCATTTTCTGAATCCGTCGCAAAATAACTCCTGCATACTTACTCGAGGCAGCATTGGCTCCCATATATGAGGGTCTCTTAGAAAATGGCGATCCGAGAAGGTGGACAATACCGGTGCGCAAAGTTCCAAGAGCGCCGACTGTATCAAGACAGAGAACTGTTGCGATTGGATGTGAGTAGATTGAATAACATAAGAGAGTAGTCAACCGCAGGGCCAAAGGCTGCTCTCGCTGCTCATGCGCCAGCGAGATTGGGATACCGCTGGGTTGTGACGTACAGGTCTTGATCTTGACACCAATACCTGTAACCCTGTCAGGAATTGTACGTCTGGTCGTGCGGCCGAGGGATGCGCGACTCACATTTGTACTTTTTCCTCAGTCGTAGTGCCGCGTCTCTCTTCAAAAACCTGCTCGAGGTATATTCATCGTAGAGAATCTGTAGTACATGCCGATCGCCGTCTTTTGGCAAGCCGACCCTATCGAGGAATTCGATGAAGCGGCAACCGACGCATGATCCTTTAACTGGTGTCAGGCTAGACGTGAATAGAGCTAAAGCGCGAATAGCAGTGGCTGCCTACCACGGCTGTAGGCCAAAACTACAATCTCGTCACCAGGTCGATAGTTTGTGGCCAAATCACTGATGGCATCAATAACAGTGGAGGTGACCTCTCTGGCAGCGAGACTAGCTGGTTGACATAGTGTGAGCATCCTGCTGGCTCCGCACGCGCTCAAGAAAGTACCTACCTCCAATATACTTTTCTATCAACCCACCGTGCGAGCCAATCTCTGAATAGTACTTGATCTCCAAACCTGTGTCCTTGATCACAAAATCCTTGATCGAAGCGAGCAATGTGGCCTTCGATTTCGCATCCCGGTCGCACCATGTCCCATCGAAACAAATGAGTCGGAGGCGCGACATAGGGTGTGTCGCAGTTGAACCTTGGATCGCAACTGTGCAAGACTATGGCCTGTCGAAATTGTGCGGTTTGAAAGTGCGACGACGAGTTGGGGGTGCCCGTCCTACCTGAAAAACTGGACACGGCGGGGCTGGCGAGCTGACTAGGTCTAACCAGGCAGTGATCGGCAAGCTATGTCAGCTGATGTCGCAGCCCATCATTTCGACGCCACAGTGCGATACCCCATTGCCTCACAATTGTGACGCAACAACCTTGGATGCGCTCTGTCGTGCGCGTCGCATATTCATTTGCCTGCTGGCGTGCGTCCTGGCACATTACCCTGGCGCGAAACAACATAAGCACTCGTCACTGAACCGGAATATGGAAACGGTTGAGAGCTACATCATTCCCATCACTCGAACCCCCCATGATTGCAGACCAGCCACCCTCTATGGCTCGGGGTCAGGGATCCGCTCGCAGTCGGACTGGAGTGCGAGAGCTGCAGTTTTACAAATGCGAGTATTGCCGGAAAGACAAGAAAAAGGTGCCTATATTTCTACCCAGGGTTGGCATCAACGAACCTGATGAAAAACTAACCTGATAAAAGTGTCTTCCCATAGGTCGCCACCATCCCGAAAAGTGCCAACGCTGTTTGGAAAAGGGTTTGCCGTGTTCACGGCCCGCGAGATGCAACGTCATAAAAGTACGACGTGTTGCCGAGGCGAAAAACGAGCCCGTACCGCGGAATCCCAGTCCCGAACCCGGAGCAACGGTATGTATGACAATTAACTTCTAGCTACAAACATTTTGCAGGCTACAAGTACTGCTCTTCCCTGCTAACTCGCGTGCTGCATACAGAGTTGCACACCAGTGGGCCTTGAACGGGAGCAGACATGTTCTGAACTTGATCAAAGAGAAACTGCTACATCTTTGATGCAAAGCCAGCAGGTTGGGGCTACCGTTACCCCCCTGATGGCTGATCCGATGACTCCTTCGATTACTGCTCCTTTGGTGGCTAATCCTTCAACGACTGTTCTGATGGATGTTTTTATGCTTGGTTTGATGCCTAGCGAACAGTCTCCAAAGAGGAACGATATCGGATCAATGAACAATGTCGGTTTGGGCCGCCAGCCTAGGGTAAGAGTACCTAGGGGAACGCTCGGCGATGACGACGACGATAGCGACACTCACGCTGCTGCACGCTATTTCGCTTGTCCCTTCTACAAGTTCGACCCTAAGAAACATTTTCGTTGCTTCAGGAAATATGATCTGCACCGATATAGCGATGTCAAGCAGCATATCGTGCGACGCCATTCACTTTCCCCATTATATTGCTCAAACTGCTGGACAAGCTTCTCTGACAACAAGGAGTACGAGTATCGACAGCATCTCGAAACGGGAAACTGCAGCAAGCAACCAATTTCAGAGGATCTATTCCCCCACGAAGTGGCAGCACTGAATAATCTGGTGCTGAATGGTCCGGGGCGTAGGGCTTCGGACAGCTCCAGGTGGTTTAGCGCATGGGACTTGCTCTTTCCTGGACACTCTCGCCCGTCTTCACCGTACGTGGAAGAAGGGCCGGTGGAGCTTTGTACTCTGCTGACGTCCTCGAGTCATGCATTACGAGGGGTACTGCCCTCTTTGCTCGATTCACTCGGCGTGAGTGCTGGCCAGGAGACTACGGCACTCCTGGCCCAGCAAATTCACGAATTGTACACCAGATCTCTCGCCGCGGAGCCTGCGGACAGCAGGCGGCGGTTAGAGTTTCTAGCAAGCGCATCTAGAAACACTTCATGGAATGTTACGGGGCCTTCCACACAGCCGGATGGCCCGAGTGAACTAGTCGACACATGAATAGTAGATATATGATAATAACGATATCAGATCGACTTGCCTGCCTTTTTGCGACTTTTGAGTGCGTCGTCACATTTGGTCTGCACTATTGAACTATTAGTGAACGCGGGGATTTGATATGAAACCCCAGTCTTATATGGTCGGACATGCGTCACAGGTATAGCACTCTAAAGTCAGTCAATGGGCTAACATTTTACCACGAACTAGATTTTGAGCTTCACGGAAACCTGCCGATGCTTTGGAATATGATTGACGACGTGCAGCAGAAAGCTGAGCTGTCCTCCAAGTACAGTGCTATCTTTGGACCTGAGGTACTACGCCCATACTGTTCACAGTAGAAAAGTCTCAATGAACGCCACCATAAACCTCAGAATAGGCGACTTAGGGGCCATCTTGCGACACCGTAAACAGCTGCACCTAGTACAAGCCACGAGACTGCGCCAGTGGCGAACCGAAAAGGTGGAAAATACTGGCGCGCGGAATTCCAAGAGCGCCAACTGTATCGAGACGGAGAAGCCGTTCGGGCTGTCCTTGTTCGAGTCCAGGGTCCAATTGACAGTTTCTATCATAGATGGGCAATGCGAGAACGGTGACTTTGTTTATTCAAACAAGAGTGGTGTTCTGGGTCACATCGAGGCTCGTTTGTGACGGCCGAAAGCTGGCTGTAAGTAGCAAGCTCGTGCGGGGAAGGTGGGCTAGCGGCGCACCGCAAGGCTGAGTTTTGGGGAGGTTGTTTTAGCGCGTGTTTCCAGGGCCATCGGCCGTTGATTAGCGTGACGGCCTGCAAAGGCCAACTCAGACAGCCGTTTTTACAGAGAAGTCTGGCACACCATAGAATACCTAGCTTTTTGCTCAATCAACACAATCGTTTTATGACTAATAACTGCTTTGCGTAACAGAGGAGATATGGCTATCTTGGCTTAGTGACGTTGACGCCGAGGCGAGGTTGCTTCTCTCGGAGTAATACCAAGCGGAATGTATGCATAATACAGCTGACATGGGTACTGCGTCTTAGAATAACACCATGTCATGAATAGCTCGCAAAATATCCAAGTGAAGCTGGCACGCTTTTTCCGGTAGCTGGTGTAGCCGTTTCCGGCCGGGACCGAACGATATTAGAGTCCTCGCCCAGTGAAGACTGCTATCATGTGCCGATTGCCTGACAAGGATGGCTACCGGCCCCCCTGCTCCAAATACGTTACGTTTATGTCACTACCGTCACGTCGGCATTCGGATGTTTGCCAGCTTGCCGACAACATTCCACTGCCTTGCACATAATGGCGACATGCCATAAAACTAATTTCCCCTATCAAAGATCCTTATTTTCCTTTTGTCAGGGTGGTCACTTTGAAGGTAGTGGACCATAAGGAGATTTCCTTTTCTAACTATTAAGCTTGAAGTTACCATTCCCAGCGATTTTCGTGAAGGTGTGGCCCTTTTTTTGTAACGTATGAGATCCTCTTAGTATCCTTAGTAGTGTCAACGTCAACGATGTCTTAATGTTTACTGCCGTCTAAACTATATCAGAAGGGATTATCTAGCTGCCATTTACATAGTAGCTTAAGAATTAATCCGTCTTTATATTTAAAGAATTTCATATTGCTTCTACAAGCGAGTAGCGCTTACTTCCATGTTATTCGAACGTAGTCTCGGAGCCTTTCCACACCAACGATGTCCTGTCACATTTTCAGGCAGCAAGTTGACATGGCCTTGGCTGTACGGATCGAGCAGGCGGCTTTCAATGGTCAGATCGCTTTTTTAATTTACATTAGAATGCACTAAAGGACTAGCATCCGACAGGAGCCAGTGAGGCGGACAAGTAAAATCCTCGTGTTTTTGTAGATTAGCCCACTGTCCAAGACGGTGATTCAGATATGCACCATCACAGGCTGCTACCAATCATTGTTTGTATTTTGTGTCAACATGCTTTGTCCGCCTTGGGGTGAGACAGACAACGCTAGAGAGGTGTGTGGAGTGCCAGAGCAAGCGTTGGCAGTTAGGCTAGGGCGGACCCCCGCCTTGCCAAGAAATTTCAGTGATCGGAATCACGGATGTGTACGGTTGGCGGGGATTCAAAGCTTGTTTGGCTTGGCATTTGGATGGTCGGGTCGCTGACTCCAGGGCCCGATCCATCATTACCCATTTCCAAGGCGCATTATGTATGATATTATGTATGGTGGGTGGTGGTGTGAGGACTGACTAGATGGCGTCATCTCTCCTTCCTATTTGAGAGCATTAGCATGTCCAGGCGTAATCCTTGAGTGATTACGATGGTGGTTCTAGATTCATTACTCCGACCCTGAGAATGCTTCTCAACGAAGCTTCCTGGCCCATGCCGCATTCCTTTCAGCCCTGCCCTCGCAGTTTCCCGCACCAAACTGAAGCGCCGGTAGCTGTGCCGCATTGTTCGCTGCTGTTTTGCCTGAGAGCTCATTACCGAGACGGGCGAAATCTTGTAATTGCGCATAGAACCACCGAATTGTCCATGCCGTGTATTTTCACAAAGCAGAGTGATCGTGTCGTCATTGAATCAGCTTCAAGCGGGGGCATTGTTTCGGTTTATTGGTGTGAGTGGCGCCGCTGGGACTTCTCATTACGACACCGCCCAAGCTTGATGCTGAGGAAACGGGGTGCCATGCATGGAAAAAAATGGAAAAACAGGGAGTCCTGGCAGCTTGTTCGTATATGCACAATTGTTCCGTACGCGGTGGGCCAGCTCTGTCGTTAGATTTCACCTATGTAGGAGACGGCTTCCAAGGCAGGGGTGACAACATTGTCAAAGTATATAAACCCAGTAGTTTGCTCCGGCTACTTCTGTGCTCGCGTTCACAATACAGTCATTCTCACTCATCCTGACAACAATCGCCCACTTTTCTTCTTTCTTCTACCTTGTTCTAGCAACTTGCACACTGCTCACTCTCTCGCGTTAAAGATGAAGATCACCGCCCTTGTCCTCTTGGCCGCAACGCTCGCCGCCGCCGCCGACTCTTCGTCGTAAGTCTCCCAGGTGTCCCAATAAACAAGATGGAGAGATGGTGTGATAGCGTCATGTATCGCAATGCATGCTGACTCTTGACTTTTCCCTTGCTTTGCTAAAGCAGCTCCTCTGCTAGCAGCTCCAGCAGCAGCCTCGCCAGCAGCTCCAGCAAGGCCGCCAGTAGCTCCAGCAGCAGTCTCGCCAGCAGCTCCAGCAGCCTCGCCAGCAGCTCCAGCAAGGCCGCCAGCAGCTCCAGCAGTAGTGCTTCGAGCAGCTCCAGCAGCAAGGCGCCTGCCAACACCAATGTTGCGGCCGCTGGTGCTGGTCTCGCCGCCGCTATTGGTGCTGCCGCCTTTATTGTCTAGACCAATGACAGAGGGGTTGTTGCCATGTCGTAATGCGGGATGAAGAGCAGTGTCAAGGTGTGGGTGGGCTGGCTGTGTAGTCTGCGCTGTTGCCGGTTGCTGTAGTATTGGTGCGGTAATGGTGCGAGGAACGTTTCAGCACGTGGTTCGGTGTGAGTGACAGCATGAGTTGCCGATGAGGCTTTCTCTGAGATCACAAGTCAGCAGTTAAAAGGATTAGTTTGCTACAAGTGATGTATTGTATAGCATTTGTGCAGCTGGAACGGATTCCCGACATAAGAATTATAATAATCGCAAGTTATCAAAGAGCATGCCTTCAAAGCATTTTTTAATTGAGGGTTATTGATCCAGGCGAAGTTCGAGTGCGTGATGACGTTGGGCCAACGCAACGAGGTCGTGCTCTACAGGGCCAGCGTTGAAGCCCAGTTTACAAGTATGGTTCTTTTTAAGATGGAATTAATCTTTTTATAAGGCGTTAGAGTTTTGGACTCATATATTTGCGTACTGTTAATACGTATCGCATTGCTCATGCCCCTGGCAGGGAGGATATTATTGAGAGCTCTATTATCTTCAGCTTGACCATAATGTAAAAGATATTACTCACAAGATTTCTCAGAGCATGACGGGTTTGCCAGCGGCAATGATTCCGCAACTTCAGTAACTGAATTTCTCATCTACATCAGGATCCGCGGTAATGGTGCGTGCAGAAGCGACTTTATTGATCTCCTGCTACCCGTAGTCACCATAACTTGCGTCGTATGGACATTTTGTTGAGGTGAGAATCGGAAGGTATCGTTTGAGGAATGGCGAAAGCGGTGAGGTTGGGAAGATAGTGGCCCTATTGTGCTACCTCTGTCAGCCGGGATGGGATGTTGGAAGGGGTTTGATGGAGGATGAACCTTGATGATAATCCTTGAGCGAGCCGTTGCTATTAATCATGCAGGATCTGTGGTGCATTATGTAGTATGTGACTTATCTCGGCTGCCGTATGCTGGGCGACGATTGAATAGGCATTTCCTCGTGTAAGCTTTCGTGGGCGACGAAGGGGGGTACCTGGCCGCGGCCGAGTGTGTGTCGTCAGGCGCGTCCGTCAGCGCAAAGGTGATGCTGTCGGCCTACGAATCGACGACATCATTGCCATCATCGCCATCCTGTCGCGCATCGCTCTGGGCACTGGAAAGCTCAAAAATCGCACATGTCGGCAAATGTCAGCGTGGCCGCGCGCGGGTTCTGATACATGCCAGCAAAATCGTCCCGGCGATCGCACGTGCCAATCGTCAGCTGGACGTTCCAGCCAGCTTTTCGCATCGGCGCCGATACTACGCTCGACATTTTGTCGTTGTAACCGATGTGAGTCGAGGTTCTGACGTGTTGGCGGTTGCCAATTGCTTGCGTTGCCCGGTTGTGGTGGGTGAGGATGCTTGGGTGATTGAGGCAGCGGATTGAACCGGCAACGCAACATGTAAATCGATTTTCACATTAAAAACCATAATTCATATTACCAAAGAATGTATGATAGTAGCCTCAACAGTATCATGTGTCTACTCCGATACTGTATCTTGGGTGAAGGTACAGATTAAAAAGCAGACGAGCCCAATTTGTCTCTCAGTGTCTTTTCCGTGAATGCCCAAAGACTCTCTTGCAGATGCTCATCATTACATTTAGAGCTCGGCTCCGTGACCTTGCAGTCAGGAACAATGTAGCCCCCATCAATCTGCTCAATGCCGACGGCGTTGCTGGTAGTAGCAAAAAGCATTGGTCGGCAACCCTCGTCGACGGGATCTTTCGGGAATGGCCGAACCGTCACAACACCAATATTTCCCAATACCCCGTATGCGTCGACGGCTTGCTTTTGCTGATCGGTTGAGATGCCACCAGGATGCATCGCGTTGATCTACGGACCCTTTCCAGCCTGGAGGCCAAGCTCACCTTTCTGTTTGCGCTGGTAGAGAGCGCGCACGAAGAGTATTTGGGCAAGCTTACTGCGATTGTATAGAGCAGCTGCGCCAATGCCTCGGTTGATTTCCTCCACATTTGCAAAGTGAACGTCATTAGGTGCCATACGGTGTAGTTCGGACGATTGCAGGCAAAGTCCACTATCTGCAGTGGCAATGAGCTTCGGGGGCAGATTCGTGGCTAGATGATGCTGTGAATTGACGTTAACCTGCATATGGCTGTCGAGTTCGTCTCTTGTCTCACCATACTGGCTAACACCCAAACCTGCATTCAAACCCAAGGCATCCAGTCGTTACAGGTTTGAAGCAAGTCTGGTAGCAACACGGCCATCTGCTGGAGGTCTTCTAATTCGATCCGGACAAACTCCGCAGGAGTAACAACACCGTATCTCTTAAGCCCTTGCGCTGCCTCGTCTAGATGGTGCTACTTCTTCCCTGATACATGTAACTTTTTGCAGATATGTTGCAGAAGATGTGCCGCAATTCCGAAGCCGATGCCTTTGCTGCCATCAGTCACAATACAAACCCTTCCGCTTAAGTCAGGTATATTGTTATATGGGTCGAAAGTGTTCTTGCTGCTCAAGATTTTGTCCGTAGTCGAAGCCATGTTTTGGTAATAACGTTAATTCGAGGAAACTGATTTGGGAAGAGAAAGAGAAAGTCCAGGAGTTATCTTAGTTCAAATCCTGGGTGAAATTGCTAAATGATTGGTGTAAGCTGCAAGACGTCAGGCTCATGCCTAAATGATGCCACCGGCACGTCTGAGCCGCCGATCATCACCAACTGGAATGGGTTTGCAATTTGCAAAGGTACTTGTAGGTATTCTTATTCAATGAGAAACTTTGAGACAGGACTAGGAAGAGACGAGCCACACCTTTATGCTCGTTTGGCTTGTTGTGAAGCACACCACCCTCACAACAGAATAAACGAAAAAATAAGGAGTACAGCCATTGTGATTTGCTCAGTGCATGAGTTGTGAAGTGGCGTAGAGATTCCGTAGTTATCTTTGACTCTACCGTCGGAAATGCGATCTTTTGTGGGCTGTATTGTTCATGTGCCCGATTTCATGACTTTGCCTATACAGAATCCGCATTCACGTACGCCATCTCCGCCAGCCAATTTCTGCCATCATGCAAGGCAATGAGTGCCAAACTTCTCGTGCGCAAGCTCTATGTTAGAATGAGATAAGTAAAAGTATAGCAAAGCATCAACTGACCTCCAGTATCGACTCTTTGGTCAGGCTTTCCATATACTCTCAAGCCACCTTGTACAGAAACCTACCTTATTAAATCATATCTGGCCATTATGAAGCTTCAGAGCTATAGGATTAGAGTTATACATTTCAACCAGTACTCCAGTTTTATTTGCAGCCGGGGAATATCCAGTCCATTGAACTGTGGCTATGATAATAGGGGCAACCTGTGGACCTGGCACCACCAACTGATCTATACTTGCTGATATTGCCGATGGCTTCTTGACTGCTATAAGTGATATCTTACTTCAATTACGCTCTGCTGAAACTATTACAAAATTAGAGCTCCTGCGATACACAATTTACGAACCGCTCTAAATATCGAATGTAGTATTGATGCCACCACTATGGTGAATCAATCGTCTACGAAAGCATTTACATGCTGTCCAAGGATGTGTTTGAACTCACGTTACTGAACCGTAAGTTAGTGACGGTAGTAGTAGCAGCAGTAGTGCCCTTAATCTAGTAAAGAGCCAACGCAGTGAGATGCTACCTGGCAAAACAGACGCATGGTAACCAGTTACGGCGCCAATCGTGAGCTATTCTGTGCGCCATCGTGAAATTCTTCCTGTATATCGGCGGTCCCTCATGCAGGTTGCAGGCGCGGACGATACATTAATCGCTGATGGCTTACAGCTAAACATGCGTGCTAAACAATGAAGAGGGTTTTGGCTTGTTGTAGTTCCACTTTTGCTTAGTTGAATCTCGCTCTATAAAGGTGGGTGCCACTATAGATGTAAAGGGTTGGTCGACTCTCCCTGGGCATAGGAATTACAGGGCACGTAATTCCTATCTAGAGTTCACAGGACTATATAAAGAGTGTTTCAATTCAGCGGCCAGCGTGGCCTACACTAGAATTGCAGCTGTATAATGTGTCTGGACGTTGACTTTGAACTAAGCTGAACATTAGCAACTCGCAGGCTGTAAAGTGATCACAACCGAGAGCCTGCACTATACCGCTCGTTTTTCCATAACACATAACTATGAAAGGATAATATTATACCCAACTGCATTAGAGTGACTTCGTCAACATTCTGCCACGAAGCGAAACATCAAACTTTATAGAAATATGCCAATGCAATAGAACATTATAGATAGCATCTAGCAGCAAGCTTAGCAGCCCTTAAGTCTACTCTTCTAGCTACTAAACTTATTTCTAATTCAGACCGAAGGACTAATCTAATACTACTCGCGGCAGAAAAGTTATAACGAACGCCACTATAACAACTCAGAAAGGGCGACTTAGAAGCCATCTTGTGACACCGTAAATAGCCGCACCTAATACAAGCCACGAGACTGCGCCACGAGCATACAAGATTCGGATAATCATTCGAATCTCGGCTGCATCATTTAGATGGGGAAAAGCTTCGTCTTTTGGCCCAGTTTTCCCGAGAAACGTACACAACGCCTGCCAGCCATCCCGAGGCTCAAAGTCGAGAACGTCACGCCCACGCTTGGCAGCTTCGGCATGGACCCAGGCATTGTGCGCATCGTAATGCTTTGCCGTCCAGAGCTCGTCCATCCGCAGACCCAGCTTCTGGCTGATGTACACCCCCGCTTCGTCCCATATCGCGGACACATTGCGGTCCGTCTTCCACAGGTAGCAAAGGGCACGGTACACGGGCGACTCGGCAAATTTCAGCAGCTGGATCGACGGCACCCACTTATGGCCGCCGCCAGGCCGTCTGTTGAGCACAATCTGGGCCTCTGGGTACATGTCCATGATGTCGTCCGCGAAGACGCAGACCGGCATGTCGGCCGCGGCCGGAAACCCGTTGAGCAGCGAGCGGAGCAGCTTGTGGCGGCGCTCGGTGTTCTTCTCCCGCAGAGCAGCCAGGACAATGTCGCCGCGCCGGGTGCTTGGCGCGACATGCGCAAAGTGCATGCACGGGGCCAGGCCAATGTACGGAGACTCCAAGGCAGTTTGCATCGAGCTGGTGGCACATCGCGGGAGGCCCGCGGCAAGAACCTGCAGCGGTGTATTCTCAACCGCGTCAGTAGAGACTGTGGATCTTAAAAATCGCATCGTCGTTGGATGAACTGGACAAACTGGGTGAGGGCGAGAAACACAGGCGATGGAATATGCTGAGCACTCTGGACAGAGAAGCCCCTAATTTCTTCAAAGTGCGGATATTATAAGGAAGGAGTCATACGCAGGCCCCCACCGTTTTTTTTCGGCCACCATCAGCGCTAGAGAAAAGGGGTGAGGCCCTTTCAGCCTTATTTGTGCTGCAGAGAGGTACTAAATGAAGAGGACGACTTATCGCCGACTTTTAATTCTGGCGGCTGGCTATGAATGGCGCGTACAGCCTTTTCTGGGTTGTCCAAAAAGCACAACACACAACTATAACAAAGGATGAAATATGACGAGGAGTGAAATAGTAAAGATATTATCAATAAAGAAGAACGATACCCACTGGCGATGAAAAAGCATCGCTAGACGGCTACGAATGAATAGAAAGCGGAAAAAAGGTGATCAAATGGATTAATATCAAAACTCTTTAAATCATGTGGGCGTGAGCGGCCCGTGTAGTGAGACACTGTCTGATCAACCCTGCCATCAGTCAACCGAGCAAGCGGTGTGCGGGAACCGGTGAGCGGCCCATTTTTGTGTGTCCAACACGTCGAGTATTTGTAGGGCTGCATAATCAAGGTTGAAAAGTAGTCAAGTTAATATATATATTTATCATGTGGCTAAATCGTCTCGAATAGCAAGATTTACTTTCCATGGAAACTCTATAGAACCGTTATGACACGTCTTCGCATTTCGTCTATTGCAGTGGCGTAATAAGCGGTCGTCGCAGGAGGTAGAAAGCTCTGGCGCAGACAACAGTCGCGCGTTGAAACGTAGTTTCTAAATCATCGGTAGATTACCACGTTCTGATTTTGTTAAGTATAAGAGCGAAAATTAATATGAAAAGCAAGATGAGAATGGCAAATCTTAATTACACTTAAAAAAAAAAACTATATACTTGTGCTTAAAGTTGTTGTGGTCGCCTATTTCCTGTCAGGCCGCTGCCCAGCTGCTATTGACCAACTCCCGCTCAATGAGGGATCAGCCGCCCTCGCAGTCAATGTGAGACCAGACAATCCGACTTATGCCGTGACAAGAGTGAGCCCATAATTCTGCAGAATCTCATTGACAGGCTGAAAGTATGTTTCTCCTCCGGACGAACAGTCACCGCTGCCGCCAGACGTGACGCCCTGCGCCTGCGAGCCAGAGAACCACGAGCCGCCCGAGTCGCCGGGCTCTGCGCAGACGTTTGTCTGGGTAAGACCGACGACGTACCCCTCAGGGTAGTTGACGGTGGCACCCTTGGCCTCGATCGTACCGCAGTGCACCCCGGTGGTGGAACCAGAGCGACAAACGCTGGCTCCGACGGCAGACTCGCGACTGCCCGAGATGGCAATGTCACCCTGACCGTATCCATCGACGTAGCCGGTGAGCTCTGTGCCTTGCACGGTCTCGACGTAGCTCATATCGGCACTGCCGGGGAAGATGGACTCGGCAAAGGTTCCCAAGGGTTCGCCGTCGCTTGTGGTAGCGCTGGATCCGGGCTGTCCGCAGTGGCCTGCAGAGACGAAACCGGTCGTGACAGCGAAGCCGATGGAGCAGCGAGAGCTTCCGTCAATGTAGTAAGCGTCGCCGCCAGTGACAGTGGCCCTCAGACTGGGCATGGTCTGTACCGTTCGCACTCCAAACTCGGCCGGTGAGAGCCCGACCTGAGCAGCCAGCTGCTCGGCATTGGCGCGGCTATCGGCAAGAGACGAAATGATGAGTTTGTTGGCAGCGACGTCGATGTAGTACGATGCAATACCAGAGTTGGCTCTCGCGACCACATCCCTGGCCTTGGGCTGGCCAATGAGCATCTTATCAAGGTCGGCTTTTGCCTTTTCCAGCTTTGATAGGTCGTTGGACACGAGAACCGGGGTGGCGCCGGTCGCCGTCACCTCATCAGCCTTGGCGTGATCTGTGACACCGACGTGGACCACACCCGACTCGAGCCAGGCACCGGCGAAGGAGCTGCCGGCAACGGTGCGAGCCTTGTCAATGACCTCAGAAGCCTGCAATTCGCGAGCGACACGAGCAGTAGCCTCTACAGTATTGAGACCGAGGTCACGCTTCATGGCCTCAAGAATGCGAGGGTGCAAATTGTTGGATGTCTGGGTTGGAGCGCCATAGGCAATAGGTAGGACAACCGCCAGGAATGCAAGATATTTGCTCAACTCCATGTTGAACAAATGAATGATTGAGAGGGTTGGTGAACTTTTAAGATGTGGAAGGTGCTCTGGGATCGATATTAATCTTCAATCACTCTACTCATGGTGAGACCGATGGCAGGTATTTATACACAGTTCAGGTGCTTATTGGCTTTGTCAACCTATATTTCAACGTGCTATATCGCTGCGTGAGCAATGAAGCTCTCGAGTTCTTTCGCAGAATAGCAAAGATCATACACTCATTTCACGAGGACAGCCCAGCAACTGCCGGGCGCCATCTACTACATGCTTTCAACCTTGTCTAGATGTGGCCCTTGCTGTGGTGTGTAAGTGCTATAGATGAACACTCGTTTCCAGACCCTGCCTTCCTCTTTGGCCCAAGATTAGCCCGTTTGATGTGCGCAGGATTTTCTTTATATTAATAGAGCCCTAAAAAAGGCATCTCGGTCGATATCCACCCCCGCACTTAATTTACCAGATGAGACCCAGAAACTTAGAGGCAGCGCTAATTGTCCCGAGGGCGTGATACCACATGCCGCATTGGGCAGGAGACAGACGACAGCCCTAGGTTACATCTTCCGTGTAAGCCGTGAGAGACGAAACAGTCAGTCGCTTTGAGAAGGCTTACCCAATGTAAGCCTGCAATATTCGTAATACCTACCATTTATAGGCACAATATATTAAATCGGTCTATTAATGCCGACTTCGTCTCTTGGCTGTTCCTCTTCAACTTACCCTGGACCTTTCAGCCAAAGCTTGCACAAGTTCACTTGCACTTGGTGAGACAGATGTTTTCCTGCCTTGACTGCGGATTCTAGATCATCACGAGAGTGTTCCCAAGCGCGCGGTCGGAGGTGTAGATCCTGACACGTAAATCCCGACACGTGCCAGAGAGAAATCGACGGAGTTAAAAAAATCCGTTGCAAAATAGGGCTGCCTGTCCTGGAAGGTGGGTGGAGACCCGTGGACGTTGCAACGGGCGCGATGTGGACTTGGTATACTTTCTCGTATTAGTATCTCTCGAGTGCTCTGCAGTTGATTACATAAATACGATGCGTACTAGATGTAATAAGCGCTTGTACTGCAGCTTACTGTAGTTTCACCAGTGTCTTCATCACGAAAGCAGCCGGTGGGCTGTCTGGGCAGGCTACTTGTTTACATCGTGACCCTTTCCTTTCTATAAAACATTATATCTAGCTTGGTGTACCTAAACAGGTAGTCGTAGATGAAGGAATCTATAGGAATGTAGAAAACTGCTTGCGTTGTCGAGAAATGTCGGCTTGGGGCATTTCATGGAGTTGTCTTGTATGAAACAGTTCCCTCAGTAACTTTACTTCAATCTATACCATTACATGTATTTGGAGCTTTTATACTTGATCACCATGTACTTGAGCTCCATCTTTGTATCCAACATTCGCATTCCATGTCAATTCTGGATTCCATAAGTATTCGCATGACATGATACGTACTTATTCTTACAGTGATGGATTGGGAATCAATCCAATCGTCATTGAAGCCCAATTCGAAACAGCAGTCCTTCTTCCAGAGGAATTGGCTATTCCTTGGCAGCATGTTCAGCGCTATTTCGGATTCACCTCGGAGAGCGGCACGCTCATGTTCAACACGGTGCTCAACGTCCACAATCTCGAGCTCGACCCCGTGTACGTTGGGGACCGTGACATGGGCCAAGATATCAAAGATTCCGAGCGCAATTTTTACCGTCTATTTCCCAACGTGGAACAACTGGTAAGAAGTTCAACACAGCTTTATATCTACTCATCTGCTGACAAGCGCAGTCGTTGCCGATTTACGCTGCCATGATCAAGGCGATACTCCAGCACGAAAACGGAACCGCCCGTCTCTGCCAGATCCAGCTGCAGACGATTGCTGCTTTCCTGGATAAAAGATTGAACCTCACTTTGCGAGAAGCAGCGGCGACCGGGCTCTGACAAAGCCCTCTCACCAAGGGTTGTGCTGTCAGCGAGCAATACCTGTTAGCTGATGGCAGCAGCTAGCGAACATTAGTACCCTAGATTGACAAGCATGCCAAAGCAGCTACAGCATCGAGAGCAAAAAGATTTTTTATGAATTATGAAAACGATGTGAATATTATTTAAAAGTTGGTTACTTTATATCTATATATTTTATACCCTAAATCTATCTTCTTTTTCCCTTTCTTTGCTCGATTGAAATGCACTTGCCCCTTACAAGTACCTACCTCACTTGCGGTTTGTGTTTGGATGTTTGTGGCCGTGAGCAAAACTTTTACTCAACCGGGCGCATGAATTTTTGCAACTTTTACTTTGAAAACCATGAAATCTGATCATCATGCCGTCAGTGCAAACATGAAACGTGATACAAGTCTCTGCCATGTGCAGCTGTCTGCCACCCTTCCCACTTTTTTCCGTCACTCTACCGCCGTTGCAACGGTTGCAGTTCTTGACATGCATCACTGAGTCCTGGCACAATCACTGAATTACTTGTTCACATGCTCATTGATTTGAAAGTAAATCATATTGTCATCAATTCTCATATCCATGCCACACACCTGCCGCCACGCCCGACGGTACCGGCCGTAGCATTGCTTTTGTGCTGTGCAAACCAAAGTCATGCTGTTTTTTTTGCAACCAGAGCCAAACTGCCTCGTAGAGAGAGGAGAGTACTCGTAAAAATAAACCACTCGAAAAAATGAAATCAAAACCTAATAATATAATACCACGCTCGAAGCAATGCAACGCAATATGCGCGATACCATGGATACCAGACCAATGCAAGAGCCACCAGGCTTTGCCGGAAATCATTAAAACTCATTATTGACAGTAGGAAAAAACAGCGCCAAAAACTCCATAATCGTGTCATTCTTAAACAGGCGGTAAAACCGCGGGCTTGCAGATTTGCAGCCTAGAGAATTGCAGTGGCCAGATCATCCGTCTGGTGTCTGCTGGGTGTGCGACAGCCTTGAACCGCAGTCGCTGGTATAATTGACTGGCATCTACATATAGATGCTCAGCCTTGAACCGCAGTCGCTGGTATAATTGACTGGCATCTACATATAGATGCTCAGCCTTGAACCGCAGTCGCTGGTATAATTGACTGGCATCTACATATAGATGCTCAGCCTCGAATCGCAGCGGCCAGATCAATCTGGCGTCTGCCGTGCTCACCCTCGAATCGCAGTGGCCGGAATAAATCTGTCTGGCGTCTGCTGGGCGTGCAGAGCCACGTCGGCCGGCGATGTACCTGTGGCAGGCGTAAAGCTGGGTGACATGGATCTGACAATGGGCTTGCCGTACTCGACGGTGCTCACGGTGGCGACGCTGTCCTTGGACGTCTTGCCGGGGGACGTCGGGGGCGACACCTCGTACCGGGCGAGAATCTTTTCGTCCGTGTCGACCTTGGGCTTCAGGGGCGTTTCCGTCGGAGAAGGCTTGGCGCCAAAGAAGCAGTACTTGTTGACCAGCTCCTCGGAGGAGCTGGCGATGGCGGTGCCAGGGGCGGCGACGACGACGGTTTGGGTGCCAAAGTTGGTCGGCAGCGAGCCCTTAGTGTTGCCCTTCATGTATAGAGTGTCGGCCTCCTTGGGGGAGGCGTCCTTGCGCGACTTGACGGCGTCGAGCGAAGCGCCAAAGTCGTAGCGGTTCGCAAAGGCGGCGCCGCTGGGTGCGGTGAGCGACTTGATGATGTTGTCGCTGGCCAGGTTGTTAAACGACTTGGACTTGAGACGCAGGCCCGTGTTGGACTCGCCCAGGTATTCGTGCAGGGGCTGGTCGAAACGGAAGCCGGTCTCGTCGGCAAAGTCGTCGAGCGAAGCAGGCATGGACACGGGTCGTGGGCTCGTGTTGTGGCTCTGTCGACGACTGCTGCGGGGCAGGCTGGCCGACTTGACGGCACCCTGGAACTGGTTCTTGCCCCTCTGGGGCAGATACTTTTTGTGAAAGTCGACCTGGAAGTTGGCGCCGCTGTTGTTGTCCCAATACTCTTGGCCGTTGACCGAGTAGCGGATGCAGAAGAAGAGCGTCTTGCACTCGAGGTTGGCCGTGTCGGCCAGCTGGATGGAGACGGTGAAGCGGTCGTGCCCGACGGTGCCCTCGCGCGAGTCAATGGAGCAAGTATAGTCGGCAGTGACCTCGGAAGTGGTCTTCCAGCCGTCGAGGGTGAAGCGGCATGTGACGAGCTTCTCAAAGGCCAGGTTGGCTACGCTGATGGAAGCCTGCAGTGACTTTTGGTCCTTGGACAGCCACACCTTTTCCAGACGGGCGGGCAG
>JARDXD010001714.1:0-48291 GCA_029218145.1 Aphanocladium album | reverse complement strand
CTCCTCCGCGACGGCCACGTCCCCAAGTACCGCCCCCTCCCCCCTTTTCCACCCTGCCTCTCTCTCTCTCCTTGCCCTCAACTAACCCTCCATGTCCGCGCAGAATACAAGAACGCCTCCTCCACGCCCTCAACGCCGACTCGTCCAACTGGCCGACCGTCATCCAGAACCACGCCCTCCAGCTGCTGCGCTCCGGCGAGGTCATCACTTTTCCCGCGCTGCTGCGGCGCGTCCTCGACGATGTGCAGGAGGCGTCCGCGAAAGCCTCGTCGGCGACCAACGGCAAGGCCGCCAACGGTGCAACGGACGGCAAGGACGCCAAGCCGTCGCTGGCGGTGCCGCAGTCGGTCGTCGAGGAGACGATTCGCGTGACCAAGGAGTGTCTGGAGAGCGTGGTCGAAATTGAGGATTAAGGAGATTCGATTTCTTTTACGATACGAAAAGAAGAATGACAACAAGAACAAACCAGAAAATGACGAATAAAGAAAAAGAACACGGCGAAGCAAACTCGGAAGCACCTCTACCGGAGCATCCAAGTCATGGCGCTGGTGGATATCCGAGAATGGCGTTGGGGACATAGCAAGACCGCAAATCAAATGGAGACGAGATCAGCCGGCCGTTTCCTTCCAGCATTGTAAAGCTGGACTTGTATAAATAAAACCTACCAGCTGTTCATCAACAGCTGCTTCATAGCCAGAGTAGGCGGCTGTTTTACATCTGACAGCCGAGCTCTGTAAAACCGCACATCAAACAATATAGACTATCATCACACATTCACTTCACACAAGGAAACACACATTCATGTCATAACAAATCAATTGCGTCATCTATGAAAGCTGAATAAATCTGCCGAGAGTCCTAATCCAGTCCACCCACCTGCAAGGCGAATGCGCCGAGACTCTTAATACGTGCAAGGATTTTGATCCTTTACATTAGCCTCTAATAGTTCTCCAACTCCCAGCCCAAGTAACAACCGCCAGAAAAGCATCCGAACCACATCTGCCTTTGCTCAAGCCAACTTGATGCATCACTTGAATCCGTAGAATACAATAACAAATCTCAAATCCCGCGGCTTTTGCGATTTAGTCATACAGGCCGTCATCGTTGCCGGCATCGCCAAAGGAATCACCTCCGGCGCCCTGGCCTTGCTCGCCCTCGGGGAACTTGAAGAAGGCACCGGGGCCGGCGTTCTTCATCTGCTGGGCAAAGGCCTCGTAGCGGCGGATCTCGACGTCGCTGACGGATCTGCGGGCCATCGTCATAGCCTCCTCGAAGTGGGCGCGGGTCAGAACGGGAACGGGGTCCTCAGCGTCCTCATCCTCATCCATGTCCATGTCACCAGCAGCCTCGCGCTCCTTGGTGCGGGCGATATCGGCATCAATAGACTCCTTGATGGCAATCTTGGCAGCGCGCTGGGCGATGAAGCTGATATCGGCACCAGAGAAGCCGTGGGTCTTGGCGGCAATGAAGCCCAGGTCCACGTCGGGGGCGACTGGGGACTTGCGGAGCTGAGCCTGGAGAATGCTCAGACGGCCAGGCTCATCGGGCAGAGGAACGTAGATGAGCGAGTCCAGACGACCAGGACGGCACAGAGCGGGGTCGAGCTGCTCGGGTCTGTTGGTGGCACCAATGACGAAGACGTTCTTCTTGGAAGTCATACCGTCCATCTCGGTAAGGAGCTGGTTGACGACACGGTCAGAGGCACCGCCGGCATCGCCGACAGAGCCACCACGAGCCTTGGCAATAGAGTCCAACTCATCGAGGAAGACGATACAAGGAGCGGCGGCACGGGCCTTGTCAAAGATGTCACGGATATTGCTCTCAGATTCACCGAACCACATGCTGAGCAGCTCAGGTCCCTTGACGGAGATGAAGTTGGCAGCGCACTCGTTGGCGACAGCCTTGGCCAACATCGTCTTACCGGTACCAGGGGGACCGTAGAACAGAACACCTCGGGATGGCGAGAGACCAAACTTGAGGAACTTTTCGGGGTGGTCGACGGGGTACTGGACCTGTTCGCGCAGATCCTGCTTGACGCCCTCGAGACCACCGATATCTTCCCAGCGAACGTTGGGAACCTCGACAACAGCAACCTCGCGAAGGGCGGAGGGGTTGGAGACACCCAGGGCAAAGCGGAAGTTCTCCATGGTGACGCCAAGGGAGTCGAGGACTTCGGCATCGATAGTGTCCTCATCAAGGTCGATGAGGTCCATCTTCTCACGAATCTGCTGCATGGCGGCCTCAGAGCAGAGGGCAGCCACATCGGAACCAACGTAACCGTGAGTCTCGGAGGCAATCTGCTCCAGGTCGACGTCATCACCAAGCTTCATGTTCTTGGTGTGGATCTGGAGAATCTCGAGGCGGCCGGTAGGGTCGGGGACGCCAATATCGACCTCACGATCGAAACGACCGAAACGACGTAGAGCAGGGTCGATGGAGTTGGGACGGTTGGTGGCGGCCATGACAACAACGTTGGAGCGGGCCTTCATGCCGTCCATGAGGGTGAGGAGCTGGGAAACGACACGGCGCTCGACCTCACCGTTGGTCTTCTCACGCTTGGGAGCGATGGAATCGATCTCGTCGATGAAGATGATGGCGGGGGAGTTCTTCTCGGCCTCCTCGAAAGCCTTGCGCAAGTTGGACTCGGACTCACCGGCCATCTTGGACATGATTTCGGGACCGTTGATGAGGAAAAAGAATGCGCCAGTCTCGTTGGCGACGGCACGAGCCATAAGGGTCTTACCGGTACCGGGAGGACCGTAGAGCAAGACACCACGGGGGGGCTTGATACCGATGGACTTGAAAAGCTGAGGGTGGCGCAGGGGAAGCTCGACCATTTCACGGATCTGAGCCATCTGCTTGCGGCAACCACCAATGTCGTCGTAGCCGACCTCGTTGAGGTTGTTCTCTTCCTCATCACGCTCGATGGGGTCACCCTCGCAGTGGATGACTGTATCTTGGGCAACTATGCCGTACTCGGGAGGGTCGACCTCGACGACCTTGAACTCGACTTGTCGCATACCACCACGGACGATGAAGAGATCGCCTTGGCGGACAGGGCGGTAAGCTTCGCGGAAGTAGGGGGCGAGGAAAACGTCGAAGAGGGAGCCGGTGATGCCCTCGACGGTGTCGGCAATGGGGAGAACAGCAATGCGCTTGGCCTGGAAAATTGTCAAAATAGATTCAAGCGTTTGCGTGCAGCGAGTTACGTACATATTTGATGTCAGGGCAGGGAGAAATGGTAATCATGTCACCGTGCTTGACGCGGAGGTTGTGGCGAACCACACGGTTGATGCGGGCACTGCCGTCATCGAGCTCCTCGTCGGCGAGAACAATCAGGACGGTGTCCTTTCTCTTCTTGCCGCGGACGAGAACTGTGTCACCACGGAAAAGCTGAAGCTCCTCCATGGTGTTTTCGGAGAGGGCAATGATACTGTTGTCATCATTGACGGCATCGGTGACCCTGGAGAGATCAGGTTAGCTGTGTGTGATCGGTTTGAATCTGGCGGTGCGGGGAGTTACGCACATGAGCTGGTTGGGCTTCTTCTTCTTCTTGAGAATGGCGGTCGCAACATCGTCTTCCTGGGTGAGGGGTTAGCTGTGCTCGGGATGTCATCATGGTGATGCGGCTAGCGATGCTGCTTACGTTCTTGATCTCGGCACCCGAGACGTCGCTAGGGACACTTGTTAGCTGGCTGGTTTCGGGATTCGGAGCTGCGGGCGAGCTTCTCACGAAGCGTCCGCGCAGGAAAAATGGCTAAACTCACGTCAGGTTGACCTTCTTCTTGTGCTCCTCCGGTTGGGAAGCCATTGTGTCGAGTTTGTGAGCTTGGAGGAGATGCGAAGGGTGTTGGATGGGGTCGAAGGTGGGAGAACGGAGTCAGCTCGGCGAGGAACAAACGCAGGGCTGACGAGTGTTTATTTAGCAGAGGCCTTCTCGCGGAACAATGCGGCGAGAATGAAAATCAAGGCCAAAGATAAACCAGATGATGTTGTTGCAAAAGGAAAAGAAAAAGGGTATTGGCGAGTTGGGGGAGATGATGAGAGGTGCAAGAGGCGAAGCGTGCCGAAGAGGTAAGAAGAGGAGCCGGTTTCGAAGGTGAGGTAATGCCACAGTGGTGCTTTGGCTAGTTAACGCTGGCGGGCGGGCTGGCTGGCTGGCTGGGTGCGTGCTGCGGAGCGGTACAAGGTACTTGCCGAAACCCACTACGGTTGGCAGGCGGGTGGTGAGATGGGCCAATCAGAAGAGGGAAAGCCCTGAGGCGGAGCGGAAGATTAATCGTCCAGATGCGTTGAGTGGCCACTAATTCAGGCGGCGACGGCGCTGTGGCGACGCCTGAGCTGGTTGTTGCAGGGGGCGATGCGTGCAAAACAGCGCCGTGAGCGCTGTAAGTGCTGTGACTCTGCTGCCCGGGCCAGAGGTGGAACGTTCTGCCACATTCCACCACCAAAAGCGCCCGTCTAGGCAGCCTAGGCAGCTTCAGGCCACGCAATGGCGTGTCGCTCAACAGCCAAGCTCCCTGCTTTGTCATCACGCCGCTTTTACCATTTTACCGCCAGCTTCACGGGTAGATACATGTAAAGCAATCAACGGGGATTCGCCTCTTGCTTCTGTGCGGATATCGCAAAGTCCGCCACCGGAATTTCAACGCCACTCGATTCTGATTGCAACCTGGCCTCTACGCGCCTTGTTTGTCTGCAGCAAACTCCTACTACCTCTACGCGGCACGGCAGCCTATTCACAGCAGCCTCGTGAGCCACTGTAACTGAGGCGATAATCACAACCGCTCCTCTCCGTTTGCCGGATGGCGTACCAATCATCAATATGTGAATCGATTTGCATTTCACTCTGCAAGGAAGCAGTGTGGGCAACTTGTGCTTCATGCCCGATCTGTCGCGGTTTTGTTCCCATCTCGCAACGCCACCAACACAGATGTGAAGAAGCACTGCCACCTTTCAAACCATCATGACCGTTGAGACGAAAATGGACAGCTGCCCTCACTCCAACATCATTGATCAGCCGATTCCGCCTGCCTCCTGGAAACGCGCCAAGCTTCTCCATCAGAAAGCACCCCTACCTCGATTAGCGTCTGATCCATCATCGTATAATTTCATTGCCCTGGTAACGGGAGCTCTCCAACTATGCGACAAACTGTACTGTAATAGCTGCTGGGCATCGATAGTTACAATTCGGCTCCAACTAGAGGGCACACTCTGGCCAAAAATACGTGCAGCATAAACCGCTGCGATAACTTGACGATCATGGAGCCGACAACTTGCATCCGCGGGGCGGCATTAACAACAATAATATTGATCAAGCTGCAATTCTTCCCCAGCGTCCCCAAAACCTGCAGCTTGGGCCACATCTCCAGCAAAGGATGCATACCACGGCTCTAACCGGTCCGGCGCACGCCTCTAAACAGTGGAAACCGCACATGGCGCACTCATTTCACTTTCTGTTTCATCTGGGACATCCCCCACAGGCAGACAGTTCCTTGCATCGCGGCAGCCACTCTTAGAAACCTGCATATCGGCATCGATGTCTGGCCGTCTCAATCCTTTGTCGCGAGGTCTCGTGTTCTGGCCGTCGCAGAGGCTAAGCCAGCGTATATGCATCTAACAAGCACGGAATGACGTCGATGTGCATACTAATAAGCCTGGCCTAAAAAATAAGTGACAGCGCCCAAAGGGTCTAGACAACTAGAGGGAGACCTGGCGCTGCCGGACAAAGTTTAAAAATGGCACCTTGCAAAGCCTAAAGAGCATTCTGGGGGTTCAGGGTGCAGCTTACATCTTGCGGGCTTCCTTTTGCAATCGCTGGACCATTCTCCCGAAAGATAACCATAGACTAATACCTGTGTTAGCAGGATCTGCGGTGCCAGCACGCGGATGGGCTTCCGACAAAGGCACTCTCCTCCCCGCCAGATGGCGCCGACGCCACTGCGATTGACATGAGGCGCCGTGTAAATCCCGACCCGGAGCGTTGGGACTGCATACGCAACCACTCACCAAGTAATGCTGGTCAGCCCTTATCGTAATATCTTCCAAAACCATTTTTTCCTTTTCACAGTAGCAACTCATTAAACGTGCCCTTGCGTCATAAGACAGACCAGCGTCTAGTAAAAAAAACCAGCCTAGTGGGCCGCGTTAACCTCGCAAAGGCAAAGCCTGCCCATGCCTCCCGTGCTTCTAGTCCATTTCGGCCAAAGCGCATCAGCCAAAAACAAGGAAACTCACACAGCCTTTTTCTTCCCCCTACCATCGGCGGCGTTCCAGCCCCCGTACTGGTACAGCAAAGGGCTTCGTAGATCGACCAAAAAGCAAGGAATCAGAGCTTGCAGGATGATGGTCCGGTTTGAAAGGGAATCAGGCGCTAGGTAAGTACCGGTGCGCCGGACACTTGATTAATTACTGTCCAATTTTCTATTTTTTCCTTCCGTGTGTGTGAGAATAGCTTCGTGTTCTTTCCCTTCTTCCTTGCTTTCCGTCCTCAAAAACGTGCTCGTGTCTGGAGAACCCGTTTTACATTCCCTGCAACGGCCATCGTTCGCCAAGAGCTCTCTGCTCTCCATTTCTTTCTTCTTTAATCCTTGCTACACACCCGCATCTTTGCTGCTTGGCACTTACAAGCTGAGAAGGCGTCTTCCTCCGTCCTAGGCTCTGTCCTCGTCAACCGTCGCCCACGATGCAAATCATCCAGCCCGAGTACCCGCGCCAGCTGGTGTCGGCGATCCCCAACAAGATCCGAAACCACTTTGTCGCTGCCATTGGTGAATTTGTCGGCACGTTCCTCTTCCTGTTCTTTGCCTTCTCGGCCACCCAGGTCGCCAACACTTCGCTCAAGGGCAACCGCGCTGCTCAGCAGCAGGGCCAGGAGGCCGATGAGCAACATGCCATTGCTGATATCCCCGACACCCAAACACTTCTCTACATTGCTCTGGCCTTTGGTTTCAGTCTTGCTGTAAATGCCTGGGTCTTTTTCCGTATCAGCGGAGGTAAGAAAGCTGTGCCACAATTGCGTCTCTGCTCACGCGACTCATCTGTATTCTCGTAATAGGTCTCTTCAACCCTGCTGTCACACTCGGTCTCGTTCTTATCGGTGGTCTCGGCCCCATGCGAGCCGTTCTGATTTTTGTCGCCCAGATGCTCGGCGCCATTGCTTCCTCTGCTCTCGTCTCTGTTCTCTTCCCTGGTGAGCTTCAGATCGCAACCGCCCTGGGTGGCGGTACCAGCATTGCGCAAGGTGTCTGGATCGAGGCCTTCCTGACTGCCGAACTCGTCTTCACCATCATCATGCTTGCTGCCGAAAAACACAAGGGTACCTTCCTGGCCCCCATCGGTATCGGCCTGTCGCTTTTCATCGCCGAGATGACCGGTGTCTACTTCACCGGCGGCTCTCTCAACCCCGCGCGAAGCTTCGGACCTTGCGTCGTTCTGCACAGCTTCCCGGGTTACCACTGGATCTACTGGGTCGGACCTGGCATTGGCAGCATCCTGGCAGCTGGGTTCTACCATCTCATCAACATTCTCGAGTACGAGACCGCCAACCCGGGCCAAGATTTCAACGAAAAGGAAATGGACCGCTTCGTGTTCGACGAGGAGGCTGCCCACACCGGTGCTCATGTTGTGCGACCCGACGCCACGGATGTCCTTGAGCCGATCGTCTCTCCCTTGGCTTCCCCCGGTGCCTCGGGCGACCTGCTCCGCGGCCGTTCTCCTGGTAGCCACTCCTCGCCCGGCGCCCCTAGCCTGGCTCAACGTTTCTCGCAAGGAGGCTCCATCCTCAATGGCTCGACTGCAAATGGCTCCATCAAGGTGGATTAAGCCATGAGTATGTTGGCCACATGCGAGGTCGTCATCGCGCTGTAGCGTATTGATGTGACTGAAATCCAGTCACTTACTGGTGGGGAGGAAGAAGGTCAGAGGACCACGACCATACTCGCGTCATCCGAGTTCGAACTTGATTTTTTGCGAATTGCATAGACAGCGTCATGACTGAAACGCAACGACACTGGCAATCAGAGCCGACATAAGACATCCGATGATTTGGTATTGTCGATTTTTTATTTAATAAAAAGGGGGGCATTGATGAATGATCCGCATTGTGTAGAATAGATATAAAGATTAATGCAGTACTGCGCGACAGCTGATGCTTGCGCGCTCTCAATTGCATATCAGTTTCCGTTATCTAGGGATTAGAATACAAATGTTGGGATTCATGATTCGTAAATTGGTTGTTGCCGTGTCTCGTCAACTTCGAGACTTGGCTTATTAACTTATTCCTCATTATCAAATGCGTCATTAAGATATCGTACGAAGAGTACTCGTATGCGATCCGCCGCCATGTTTCCAACCGCTTCCAGACCAATGCCGCCTCTGTTCAAGCCCATGAACGCTCTTCGATGCCGTTGCAAGCCTGGTAGGCTCAGCTTCTTCAGCGTAGGCAGGTCCACTGTCAATTCGTCTTGTGTGGCATCATTGAGCGGCACCTTGACCTCGCCGCCCGTTTCCTCGCCTTGCTGTTCCAAGATGCGCTTGACAATGTACTGCGTCTCGCGGTCCAGGATGTAGAGATAATCGCCGCCAGCGTCGCGCCCGCGCGGCTCTGTCGACTGATTCGGCTTGACAACCTTGCGCCCGTCGCCGGCGATAGCATCCCATAGCGACTCAAACGTCCTTGTCGCCTGCGCCTCGTCATCCTCCCAGATCAGCGTAAACAGCGGGCTGTCCCACCTCGTCATCGGATTTGGCTCCTCGTAGCGGAACACTAGATTATCCCAGTTGCTCTGCTCATACGGCTCTGGGCTTTCCTCCCCCTTCTCCTCCGCCGCTTTCGCCTCGCCCCCCTCCACGGCCGCTCGCCTATCCAACCGCGCTTGGTTGACCTCCTTTGCGCGGTCCGGCGTGCAGCCTATCTGCAGGATGCAGCTGGGCGTGCGCATGGCCTTGGCCTCGCAGTGCAGCTGATAGCGCCAGCCCTTGATGTAGTTGAGCCCGTCCAGGATCACAATGTCCCTGTCGGACAGCACGCGCTTGACGGCGCCGTAGAGGCTTGCGCGCGCATCCTTCTCCGAGGCGTTGGCCGAGCGGGTGTGCACGGGCAGGGCCGCGAGGTCGTACACGGTGCGGGATATTGACAGGCTGTCGTCGGAGATGAGGTGCAGGCGGTGCTTCGACTCGGCGATGCGCCCGGCGAGGTAGTCGTACAGCTGTTTCGCGCGTGTGGACTTGCCCGACGTCGGGAAGCCGGTGACGATGATGAGCTAGGCGCGCACGCGTTAGCCGGAGGAGAGCTCATGGCGGGCTCGTGGCGGTACGTACAGGCATCGTAGGCGAATAATCGGCGACCGCGCAGCAGAAGAATTATTGAGTAAAAAATCGAAACATGAACCCACCCGCAAGATACCAAATAGTGACAGAAGACAAAGGCGTGGAGAGCTTTTCCTTGGTAGCCACAACTTTTTTGCTCTGCCCCACCATCACTGAAATCCTATGGAGGGGCATCTGACGTTGTTCATTGATGATGTAGCAGCCCGCCATCCTGCCAGAAACTGCGCCCAATTTCTTTCCTCGCGATTTGACAAGATCATTTACAAGAGCCGTGATGTCTTTGGATCGAGTCCTTTATACTGAGTCTGGCAATGGATCTTATGTGTCTTGACAGCTAAAATCCCTGCCATGCCCGAAGCGTTGTGCCAGAGTAACATTTCTACCACTGTAGTATGTATACTACAATCGCTGAAAACCTGCTTCAAAGTATTATCATTCTGTGATTCTGAGACTCCAGTCTCATTGCTATGTACTGACTCGCTTTGCGTGATACTTAACTACCACCAGCAAAGTATTAATAGTTACACAAATATACATTGGACACCATGCCTGCTCATTCATGCCTCATATTTTCCAAAAATCATCCTTCGTCAGACTCCGTGCCATTTCCATCTTCTATCATCTTCCTCGTTGCTCTTCGTTATGGGTAGTCTTTAAATCCTGCCGACGGACCATCGCGGCTCGTCATGTAGCCAAACCGCTCCGGCTCTTGGAGAACTAGCGGTGGCATATCTTTATTGTTTGCAATCTTGTCAAACTGGTCCTGGTCTCTATCCCAGACGTCTTTGCCGTGTCTGATGGCGTCGGCAATCTTGTCTCTGTCTCTGTACTCCTTGTCGTTCATCCACGCATGAGAGAAGCTGGCAATCTTGTTCAGAAACTGCTCAATCGTGGCAAAACAGCTGCTGCAGTGCCACGCGGCATTGTTCAAGACGCCCTTTTCCTGCTCGCGGAACCAGGGAAGGCCACCGTCGCCGTTGCGCAGGTTGGTGGGCTTGATGGTGCGCCATCCCTGGTAGAATGTGGCCTGGGGATGTGGCCACTCCGGCCCGATGTGCAGAAACTGGAACGAGTAGTAGTAGAACTTGGAGCCAAGCGTCAGGCGTCGTGGGAAGTTGCAGGTTCGGAGCACGAGGAGCGACTCGGGGCGGGGAATCTCGTCGACATCTGCGACGATGATAACGTCGCCTTTAATGGGCGCCTTGGGGCCTGTCAGGCCGTTCATAGCTTGCTCAAACATGGCATCTCTCTGTAGATCCTCGTAGTCCCATGCGCGCTTCGGGTTGAACGATTTCGGAAACGTCAGTTCGTGGTATATCATCTTATCATGGTAGCGAGAAAATTTGTCCCAGTTGTCCGCAATCACGAGTGGCTTCTTGCCACCCTGAAACGTTTTTGGCGATTCGACAATGATGAAGTAGTCGACGTAGTTGTACAGCGCGTGGAGGCGAATCTCGAGAAAGTCGAGCTCGTCGTTGACCATCATCAAGTCGTATACTTTGCGCTCGCCGGAGAGGCGCTGCGGCGTGTAGACCGAATAGCCGTGCGAGGCGCAAAATTCGCGCGCCTCCCGCGACGCATAATATTCCGCGTGCTTTTGTCTGCGATCTGACTTGGCTGTCAAAAAATCGAGCGGCGGCAGCGTGGCGCTGGCAATCTCGTGTAGGCCGCTAATGTAGGGCGAGGGGCGGAAGAAAGTCCACCATAGCAGCGACAAAAAGGCCGCGAGGGCAATGACACGCGAAGGCGATTTAGGAGCCATGATTGCGCATCTGGCGACCCAAAAGAATGAAGACAGGATAGCATATATCTTCGGTCCTGCGACACGGCTGCAGGGATCACGACTGTTCGCGTTCTGTTCCCTAATAGTAGCGTCACGTGCACGCGCCTGTCTCGTGCTGACGTAGACTGCCATGACGTGCAGCGACGGATACGAGGGGTTTCATTTTAATTACTGTCTTCTATGCTTATGTCGCTGTTCGTCTGGATGTAATTTTTTCCGGTGGTAGACGGGAATATCTGCTTCCTCTGCGATGCCAAGCTTTCAACGCCATTCCTGAGGCGAATCTGTATTGCCAGCTTGGCGTTTTGTCATTGAGTTTTCGCTTACAGTGCGCGTGCTTCTATTGGCAGGGGCATTTCCAAGACTGCGGCATCGGTACTGGCCAAGAATGATCTGCTTGATTCCCATGTTTACATTTTTCTTTCCGTCGCTGAGTTCCCGAAACCGTTGTATCGACATGGGACGAAAGATGATGACGACGACGCCTGGGGCTTGGCTTGCTTGGCGAGCGCCCCAGTCGAGCCCTACTGGTGGATGCTCATTACTCGGGAATTTTTCCGAAGCCCCTGAAGCGCCCCAACCACAGCCCTGTCAGGCTGTTGATATACATCACAGCTGGAACCATCACATCGCTGACAGCCGTGAGCACAATTATGGAGTTGAGAAACGATATTCATTCTGTCGTCTGCAATAGGTAAAACAAAATCTAGCTTGACAAGCACTGGTACTGTAATCCCTGCCTAAGTAGTGGCCGCTTCCCCGTTGTTGGTGCCCATTGATAGCCATCCACCCATGCCTGAGCAACAGTCCCGAAAACTAAACCTAACAAAAAGAAATGATGTGCCCGTAAAAAATCATCTGTTTCGCCTTGTCGAAGGTTGAAAGTACCCATAAGGAGCCTCAGCTCGCCAATCCCTTCGGCCTGGCTCTCGTCGACTGTCGCGATCGCGGGGCTCTGACTGCTCCTGCGCAGATCGTCTTCGCATAATCCTCGCATCGTGCAACTCGGCATCAGAGCCGTAGCTGTAGTCTGAATGATCCACCTCTCGCTCGGGGCTCACGTGCGCCCGTCGCGGCCGGTTCTCATTGCGAGGGCGCGTGCTGCGAGCTGCCCGCGAATCAAATGGGTTGGGCGCTCTATACGCATCCACTGTCCGCGGTGCTTCGGCGCGCGGTCTCGGAGCTTCCCGTGATGAGCGAACACGCGAGCTGCTTCTGGGTCTTGCTGGGCCGGGCTTTGGCCTGGCCGCCCCATATGTGTAAATTGACCCCGAGTCCACTGATGCTGCGGTGCTGTGGAAAGCATCATCATAGTCGTCATAGTATTCTGGCGACTGGGTGGATGGAACTCTGCGAATGCGAGGACTACCGCCTCGCTGGCGGCTTGAGCCTTGCCTGGCATGGTCATCATAAATGACCTCAATGTCTGGTGGGATGCTCAAGCGGTCTTGTTCGCCATAAGACACTGATGGCTTTGGGGGAACTGGAATTGGTGGAGGCGGGGGCGGTACGTTTGCTGGGCGCGATGGAACCACTGCTGGCTGCGACTGGTCTGGATAGGGCCGAACTGGTTGATATCCTCGAGGCGGTTCTTGCCTCGGCTCTGTGTTGGTCTGTTGGCGCTCTGCGTAAGTTCGCCCAGGATATGAGTGTTGCGATGGCACAGCTGGCGGCTGCGGCTGGTTTGGGTAGGGCTGCGATGACTCGAATCGCTGAGGTGGTTGCTGCCTCGGCTCCGCGTTGGCCTGTTGACGGTCTGTGTAGGTTTCCCCGAGATATGGGACTTGCGATGGTTGTATCACCAGTTGCGGATATACCAGAATCGGTTCCGGTTGGCCCGGAACAGCGGCATAGAACGGCTGACCATACGGCTGGGCTGACATTGGAGGCCGTGTAGCGTGGGGGATGGGAGGTGCGTACTCCCTGTCAAGAGTCGAGCGGTCTGGCGGACTTGATTGTGGTACAGAAGCCGGCGGCGTGTCCTCTTTAGTCTTGGATTCTACTTTTCGCGACTTAAGAGTCTTGTACAACTCTAGCACATTTTGCTGCCGGCCTGGTGCCCGTCGGTAGTACAGTGTCAAGGACACTCTCTCCGATCTGCTCTTGGTTTTGCTCTTGGAAGGTGTCGAAGACGCCTTCGAGGATTTCCTGCTTGAGCCTCTGTGTGGCACCTTGAGTTCCTTGTCCGGATGGAGTTTCGGTGGCTTGTCCAGAGGCTTCAGGTGCTCTTCGATCTGCAGCAGCTGCCACTCAAAGCACTCGTCCTCTTCCTCATCCCTGAGATGGTTGGTCACATCGTCGATTTGTCTGTTCAACACGGGGAGATAACCGTTTCTCCGACCACCCAGATCTGTGCCATATTTTGCATCAGCCTGCGCCAGCATCTCGCCTATCTTTTCTTGAGGGATGCTGTCATATGGGACCGCTGTTACTTTCTCCCACGGTGCAGCGTATCCAAGCTCGTCCTCTTCGGCCGTCGGGCGATTCTTCTCAAGCTTGACAATGAGATATGTCGACAACAACTCTCTAGCTCTCTCGGCCGACATTGTTCGTACGTCCGATGTCCATAACTTTCGTTGTTCGGTCTTCTTCGATCCGGATGCTGTAAGTGAAGGACATTTTCCCTCTTGCGCTTTTGGATACTGCGGTGACGGAGACCGCAGGGGATATTGCATCCCGCTTTGAGGCATTTTGTAAAATATTTGGATAGGTTTGGAAGAGTATGTTTCGAACCTGAACCGCAGTGGTGGTAATTGGAAGGTAAGCCTGTGAGAAAAGGACCGTGGGTTCACAAGTTGGGACTGTGAAGGGTATCTGATTGATAAGAAGAAGGATAAAAATGAGGGTAGCGATATTTTGAGAGAGAGAGAAGAAAGAAATCAACGGAGCGAGATGTTGGGTATTCTGCCCTATAAGTAAACGTTGGTCTTGGTGAGCATTTGTGGCAGGCTACCGCTTACACGGCCTCCCACACCATCTTGTGACTAGTGATGGGGGCTGTTGAGCAGCGCCACACACAAAGGTGTAAAAAGGCTTTTCCACTTTCAGGCGAGCCACCACCGTTGTCATACCCGCCAGAAGCAAAAGCAAATATCCGTTGCGGAACGAATCTGCATCTGCACGTCATGAGGCCGCCGACGAACAGATGTCAGACATGATCCTTCACCGGTGTGATGAGCAACACCAGTTAGGCAGACTACGCCCTGCATGCTGTGTTGCGCAACTCAAGCTAAGTATTATTCCAGTATAGCATGCCGACAAATATTAACACTTAGCTGCACACGGGATGCGATTCTGCCGTGGCTATTATCTCATCACAGCGTATTTCTTCCAACTCGAGCAAAAACGTCGCTGGTGACGTCGTCACGTACTACCCCAACCAAAACACGAACAATACGCAGAAGCTCTCAACTGGTTGCATAGCCACTCTCCGGTGCCGTTCCTGGATAGGTACATCAGATTCCACTTGGGTGCGTCAAGCCAAAAGGGACGGTCCGGTCGGTCAGGGGGCTTTAGGCTGAGGCTGAGGAGGGCTCCCTCTTTCAGCGCTGGGGCGCAGCAACTGGACCATCACTGAATGATACCGCTGACAGACCACTCTTTTCCTCAGCCTTGGTGGCGAAGAATTCCCCCATACGCAACCAGCAGAAGTAGTCCGGCTAAACTGCGACCGAAATCTTCTTGAGACGCCAACAGTTCCGCCTTGCGGTCGGCAACCCCGAGCGACCTCACTCGTATATGCATGTATGTTGTCCATGGATGCACAATCAGATCACGACCGCCAATCGTAGATTGCGGGAATGCTCCATGCCACTAGCTTCTGTGCGGAGCCGAACGTGCTTCATCATGAAAGAAACATGATTGACTGCCAACTAGTGGCGAGTTCCTGCGCAAAGACATCTCCCAAATGGATCAACAGTACCAAACGTTACTCAGAAACACCTTAAATTATTGCCGTTCATTAACTTCTCTTTTCTTTCTTTATTCCAGTGAAATAATCTTTGGACTGGGCTGCTGCAACTCTCATCAGGATGGCGCTTGCAGGGGCTCTGAGAGGCCGCCTGTCATTACATCCACAGCAGAATAGTAGAAAAGGCTGCGAGCGATGAACCATTCAATGCAGCTGCCGTTTAGCACTTTGCAGAGCCTGATTCTGCGTATTGACAATTCGGATGAGCTGAGCACTATCCACGAACACCGTTCAGCGAAAAAAAAAATGAATGCCTTATTACTCACGGTAATGCTTGGCCTGTACCTTTGTCGTCAAGGTCAAGAGTGCCTTGCCAAACGCCTTTTTCTTGCATCCAACAACACGCGTGACCTTGGTTCGCAAAAAAGGCGACTGGGGCTATGGTACGAATACCACTCCCTCAGCGTTCCTAAACCTTCCTTGCGATTCGGAATCAATTGATGAGGTAATATGCGGAAGCGACCGACTGTTCGCCTGGCACAAATACGTCCCTGCTCGCGCATTATAGCTAAATCAGGCGACTGAGAATTGAATGACGCTGCAGCCAGCGTGGATGTGCCAAGCTGCCCCCACGCCGAGAGTCAATCGGCATCGCGTATCGGGCCTTCCAAGTGCCTATCCCGGCAGACCACCATTCTCGGACCGACAGGAGTATCGTTCCGGCAGCTACACGGAGGGCTTGGCTTTCTCCCACAGTCCAGAGCTTTATATGCAATAATTGGCTTACAACCCCCACCGATCCGACGCCAACCTATCTCTTTCCGATGAATTCTCCAAAATGATCAATTGTGGTACAGCCTCGGCCTCGCTGCTGTGAACGCCAAGGTCCGGAAGCCTAGCTGTGTCTATATGTCGTCGACTAGGATTCTATAACAGTTTATTGATTCGTGCTAATATAGCGCCGTGCCTTTTCCGCTTTGGCTCCTCCGCCATCACCGACCGCTTTCCTACCCCGCGCCGTACCCGCAGAGTTGCATCAATGATTGACAGTGAAATTGGCCGGTCCTCATCACCTCTATGACCGGACTTGCAGGGACCCCCGCAAGTAGCGCACTGGAATAGGACCGAATTGATTTCCCCGTTCAAAACTCCAATGGCCTAGCAAAGCAGCGAATCACTCCGCTCTCCCCCACGTTATTTCACACTGGTTTCTCCTATCGGATGAAGGGAGGGGGTACCAATGTCGCACTAGAACCGGGGTAGCTTCGCGATGGACCTTGTTTTTCTGCCCGGCTGGTCGAATCCATCGGAAGGTAATACCGTATCTGCAGGTCTTGTATAAATAGTCTCACCGGGACTCGCCAATGGCCTGCCGCTTTCTTTTTTGTTCCTGCCATTGAAACCTGCCGCCATCTTCACCCACCACAATGAAGGGCGTATTCGCGGTTCTTCAAGCTACGCTGGTGGCTGTAGCTAGCGCCGCCACTGTCGCCGATAATTCGGCCGCAGACAGGTGCCCTGGCTACAAGGCTTCCAACGTCAAGACTTCTGCCCATGGTCTCACGGCCGACCTGAAGCTGGCCGGCAAAGCCTGCAATGCCTTTAGCAATGACCTCGAGCACCTGAAGCTCGTCGTCAGCTACGACACTGGTAAGCCACACCAACCGACTTACACTGACTCCAGCCCAATTGACACACAAATCTGCAGCTGAGCGCCTTCACGTTCAAATTGTCGACACCGATGAGCAAGTCTACCAGGTTCCCGAGTCTGTCTTCCCGCGCCCCGCGTCCGGCGGCGCGGACCGCAAGTCGTCGGTTCTCAAGTTTGACTACAAGAGCAACCCGTTCTCCTTCAGTGTGTCGCGCACCAAGACGGGCGAGGTGCTCTTCGACTCCTCGGCGGCGTCGCTCGTCTTCGAGTCCCAGTACCTGCGCCTCCGCACGAGGCTGCCCGCGTCGCCCAACCTGTACGGCCTCGGCGAGCACACCGACAGCATGCGTCTGCCGACGAGCGGCTACACGCGCACGCTCTGGAACCTCGACAACCCGGGGGTCGGCCAGAACCAAAACCTCTACGGCAGCCACCCCATCTACTACGACCACCGCGAGGGCAGCGGCACGCACGGCGTGTTTCTGCTCAACTCGAACGGCATGGACATTAGGATCGACAGCGACAAGGACGGCCACCAGTACCTCGAGTACAACACCATTGGTGGCATCTTTGATTTTTACTTCCTCGCTGGTCCTTCGCCAATCGAAGTCAGCAAGCAGTATGCCCAGGTCGCAGGTCTGCCGGCGCTGACGCCGTACTCGGGTCTTGGGCTGCACCAGTGCCGCTGGGGATACGCCACCATTGATGAGGTTGCCGAGGTCGTTGCCAACTATAGCGCTGCCAAGATTCCTCTCGAGACGATGTGGACGGATATTGATTACATGGAAGGCCGCGCCGTACGTTTTCCTCGCCCCAGCAAGACTCACTGGGAGATATGGCCACGAAATATGAGACCACTGTATTGCTAACCAGATTTTCTAGGTCTTCTCGCTTGACCCAAAGAACTTCCCTCTCGACAAGGTCCAGAGCCTCGTCAAACAGCTGCACGACAACACTCAAAAGTACGTGCTCATGGTCGACCCTGCTGTGGCCGCCAAGGACTACGCACCGTTCCACCGCGGCGTGGACAAGAACGCCTTCATGATGTTCAAGGGCGACGTCTACCGCGGCGTCGTCTGGCCCGGCCCGGCCTCGTACCCGGACTGGTTTGCCGAAAACACCACGGCCTACTGGAACAATGAGTTTGCGCAATTCTTCGCGCCGGATACGGGCGTCGACATTGACTACCTGTGGATCGACATGAACGAGCCGTCCAACTTTTGCGAGTTTCCGTGCGACAACCCGCACCGGCGCCGCGAGCTCGGCCCGTCGCAGCAGGTCGTCCGCAGCAGCCTCGCGTCGCGCGAGGAGACCCTCCACAAGGGCCTGCCCGGCCGCGACCTCCTGTTCCCCAAGTACCAGATCGCCACGCAGGACGGCCTGCTGCCGAACAAGACGGCCCGGCCGGACCTTGTCCACGCCAACGGCCTGACGCTCTACGACACGCACAACCTGTACGGCACCATGATGTCGTCCTTTTCACGCGCCGCCATGGTGGCCCGACGCCCGACCAAGCGGCCGCTCGTCATCACGCGCTCGACGTTTGCCGGCGCCGGCACGCACGTCAGCCACTGGCTCGGCGACAACGTCTCGACCTGGGAGCACTACCTCTGGAGCATCCGCGGCATGCTGGCCTTTGCGTCCTTGTTCCAGGTGCCCGTCGTCGGCTCCGACGTCTGCGGCTTCGGCGGCGACACCACCGAGACGCTCTGCGCGCGCTGGGCCATGCTCGGCGCCTTTCAGCCCTTTTACCGCAACCACAACGCCATCGGGCAGCGCGCGCAGGAGTTTTACCGCTGGCCGTCGGTCGCCGCGGCCGCGCGCAAGGCCATTGACATTCGCTACCGCCTGCTCGACTACTTTTACACGGCGCTGCGCGAGCAGTCGGCCTCGGGCGCGCCCTGCCTGAATCCCATGTTCTTCCTGTACCCGGCCGACGAGGCGACGTACGGCCTCGACGCGCAATTCTTCTACGGGCCCTCGCTGCTCGTCGCGCCCGTCGTCGGCGACGAGCGCACCACCGAGGCCAGCTTTTACCTGCCCAAGGATACCTTTTACGACTTTTACACGCACGAAAAGGTCGTCGGCGAGGGTAAGACGGTCACGCGCCCGGATCAGAAGCTCGACGACCTGCCGCTGTTCCTCCGCGGCGGCACCATCACGCCGCTGCGCCGCGCGTCGGCCATGACGACGAGCAAGGTCCGCGAGCAGGACTTTGAGCTGGTGGTCGCGCTCGACGACGAGGGCGCCGCGTCCGGCAGCCTGTACCTCGACGACGGCGAGTCCATCGACCAGCACGGCAAGACGACGCTCATCAACTTTGCGTACAAGGACGGCGTGCTCTCGGGCAGCGGCACCTTCAACTACGTGACCGACAGCGCCATTAGCAAGGTCACCGTCCTGGGCGGCTCGGCTGCCAATGCCAAGACGAGCAGCTCGGGCGAGGTGAAGCAGGCGCTCACTGGTGCCTTCAAGATTGACATGGCCAAGCTCATGGGCTGAGTTTAGTAATCACGTATAATGCAAAGTCGGAAGCCACAAACTAATTGAATGATCATGACTGCATCTTAATTCCTGTGTTTCGTTTATAGACCTGTCTAGATCCATCTGTCCATGCCGTCACACCATCATGGTATGCCATTTTGGGTTTCATCGTCCCCATCTCCACATGATTCATAACATAGCAAAGCAATACATCGATATCGTTGCATTTACGGCTTGCAGCGGCCCATAAAGCGGGGGTACAGGCATGTCGTGCGGACAGTGTGCTGGTTGGCCATCCAGGCGAGGAAACGTTCAAGGCCAAGTCCGTAACCACCGTGGGGAGTGGTACCGTACCTAAAACTGTTAGCTTCGTCATCATGATTGGGGTGCCGGTTTGAGTAACATACTTGCGCTGGTCAGTGTACCAGTAGTAGTCCTTGGCATCGATGCCCTGGTTCTTGTAGGCCTGGAGGAGCTCATCGAGGTCCTCCATTCTCATGGAACCGCCGACAATCTCGCCGACGCCGGGCATCAGGCAGTCGACGCTCTCGGTGACGCGTCTGTCGTTGGGGTCCTTCTTCATGTAAAATGCCTTGATCTCGGCGGGGAAGTGGGTGAGGAAGATGGGGCGGTTGATGGCGTCGGTCATCTTGCGCTCGGCAGCCTCGGCAATGTCGTCGCCAAAGACGTGGGGCTTGTCCTCCTCGTTGAGGATGGGAGGGTCCTGGGCGTTGAGCCAGTCGATGGCGTCGCTGTACTTCATGCGCATGAAGGGACGCTCGGGACGGGCAAAGGTCGGGTTGAGCTCCTTGAGGAAGGCGGCCGTCTCGGGGTCGCTGAGGACGCTGTCGATGACGCGGCACATGAGCTCCTCGAGATGCTCGAGCAGGTCGTCAAAGGTGACAAAGTCGAGCTCGGCCTCGACGTGGCTGTACTCGGACAGATGGCGTCTGGTCAGCGACTTTTCGGCACGGAACGACTTCTCGATGCAGTAGACGTTGCCCAGGCTGGGGAGGACCGTCTCGAGGTACAGCTGCGAGGACTGGGTGAGGTAGGCCTCTTCGTTGTAGTAGGGAACCTTGAAGAGGGTGGCGCCGCCCTCGACCTGGGTCTGCACCAGCGCGGGCGGGGAGACCTTTACAAACTTGAGGTCGTGGTAGGTCTTGATGAAGGCCCACTCGACCTGCGAACGCAGCTTCATGAGAGAGGCGGCGTTGTCACCGCGGAGCACCAGGTGGCGGTTGTCGAGCATGCCCTGGTCCCACTGGTTCTGGGAGGAGGAGACCTTGTTGGTGATGGCCTCCTCGTCGCGGGGGGAAGCGCCAATGACCTCGTAGTAGTCGACGTGGAGCTCGCGGTTGTCGGGAGCCTGCTGGCCCTCGGGCACCTTGCGCATCTCGCCGTACAGGGTCAGCGAGGTGCCCTGGGCAAAGGTCAAGGCATCGTAGGTCTTGGTGAGGTCACCAGCCTGCAGGACGCACTGCAGGTGGCCGTAGCCGTCGATCAGGGTGATGAAGGTGGCCTGCTTCTGCTCGCGCAGACGGTGAATGCGGCCGGAGACCTTGACGCGGGTGCCCTTGTTCTCGCCGTCGCCGAGCTCGACGTCCTTCTTGCCGATGCCCATCTTGACGGCCTCGGGCAGGGAGGCATCCTGCTTGAGGACAATCTTCTTGGCGGCCTCGAGGTTGTCGAGGCGGGCCTTCTTCTTGGCGTCCTCGGCAGCCTGGGCGGCCTGCTGCTTGACGAGCTTCTTCTTGTGGATGTCGAGCACGCTCTGGGCCTTCTTCACGGCGCTCTTTGCGGGCTCCTTCCAGGCGAGGCGGGCGGAAGGGTCCTCGCCCTCGGCCAGGGCACCGGTGACGGAGGCGCGTGAGAGGAACTGCGTGCCGGGGCTGTCAATCTTTTGGATGTAGGCGAAAGGAAGCGTCTTGAAGGGCTTGGCCTCGGTGCCGTCCGACGTGGGCTCGTCGACGCCGACATCTGTGTCGACGTAGCAGATGTCGCCGCTACCCTTGACCCGCTCAGCGAGTTCCTGAACGGCAGCCATGGCAGTTGTGGCGGGGGCGGTTGATCGGTTTTACTGGGGGACTTGGGCCGTCGATCGACTGTTGAATGATTATGATTTCGTCGTGATAGAATTTGGGTATATTTGTTTGCGGCAAAAAACACCAGTTTTTTTTTTTCTTCGTTTGCTCCCAAGCTCCAGTATGGCGGGGTTGAGGGGTGAAGCGAATTGGCAGCTGTCCAAATACCCAGAGCGTGGTGGGGTGTGACTCAATAGGTAACTTTGGGCGGGCGGTGAAAAGCTCCGACCACGCCCTCGACAGTCACTGGCAGGACTGGCCTTATCGCCCTGAAACAACAACAGAGCCTGGCCAGGCAAGCAAGGTCAGCAGGATCCGATCCTTTTGTGTCACCCATGCGACAAGATTGTTTTTATCTTGTTTCCCGGAGTGACTCTGATTGTCCGTTGCCGGCTCTGGGCACCTGAAACTTGTCGACAGCTGGGACTTTATCCAAAGCGATCAATCTGTATTTGGCAGTATACTTGCTACATATATGACTCCCAAGACGACTTTTCTCACAACCACCAACGCCTTTTCCCGCCATCCAGATCTCATACATCATTTACACGTGTCTACATTTATACAGCCTTTTCCTTCCCTCCAAGTGACTACCGCATCCTCACAACCCTCATCCTCACAGCCTATGCTCACAGCTCATCCTTGGCGGCCGCCGCCTCGCCCTCCTTGGCCATTCCCTGCATGCCCTTCTTGACCATGGAGCTGATAATCTCGTACGCGACCTGCGCCGCCGCCAGGGACGTCTCCTCGCCGTTGCCCTGGTACGCGGGCGACACCTCGACGACGTCGGCGCCGACGAGGTTGAGGTCCTCGATGCCGCGCAGGATGCGGATGAGCTCGCGCGTCGTCCAGCCGCCGGGCTCGGGGGTGCCCGTGCCGGGCGCGAAAGCCGGGTCCAGCACGTCAATGTCGATGGACAGGTAGACGGGGTCCTCGGTGCCGAGCGTCTTCATGATGCCGTCGACGATGCCCTGGGTGCCGACCTCGTCAATCTCGTCGGCCGAGTAGCGCACCCAGTTCTGGCGCGAGTCGTCGTCGTGGTCGCCAAAGTCGGTGCCGCTCAGGCGCGTGCGCAGGCCGGCGTGCACCGACGGCTCCGACGTCGCGTTGGACAGCAGGCCTTCCTGGTTGGCCATCCAGAACATGGAGCCGTGGGTGAAGTGCGTAGAGCCCCAGTGCGCGGGGTACTTGGAGGGGTCCCAGGTGTCGAGGTGAGCTGTTCTCTGGATCAGCGTCTTGTCTGTGTAAAGCTGTAAGCTGTAGAAACGTACCGTCAAAGTGAAGAACGCGGATGGGGCGGCCGTGAATCTTGTTGAGGGCCCGGAGAGCCGGCAGCGTCAGGCTGTGGTCGCCGCCGAGCGTCATGAGCTTGGGCTTGTTGATGGCCGAGGACTGCGTGCGGTGGCTGCCGAGCTCCAGCAAGCCCTGGGTCATCTGCTCGCGCGCAATGGCGTTGTCGTAGGGCGTGACGGGAATGTCGCCGCAGTCGACAATCTTGGCCCAGGCCTGGTACGGGTTGATGTTGGCGCGCGGGTTAAAGCTGCGGAAGCCAATCTGGCGAGCCGAGGCGGTCCGGATGTAGCGAGGGCCGAAGCGGGCGCCTTTTTTTGTTGAAGCGTATCAGAACAACTGTATTCGGGAGAGGAGGGAGGGAGGGAGAGAGAGAGAGGAGAGAGGAGTGATGTGAGACTCACCTGGGCGGTAGGAAACAGCCGTGTCGAAAGGAACGCCGACAATGGCAATGTCGTAGCGCTCCGAAGGGTTGGTCAGGCACTTGACGTGGTCGAGATGGGCAAAGGTGCCGATGCCAGAAAAGGACCACTGTCTGCGTTAGCCTCACGCAAACGCAAAATCTCACTCAATTTATGAGCAATTGAGCGACGTACATCATATCCCCATTTGTCTTCAAGCTCCTGGAGCTCTTCCTTGGTCCACTGCCTGTCGTCGTCGTGGCCGCCGCATGCGAGCGACAGCCCAGCGCCGAGCACCAAGCTAGCGAGCACAGAAGCGCGCATCTTTGCGGAAACCTGTGATTTCGTTTCGTTCTGACAACGTTGCAGCAACTAGTGCAGACGCAATGTGTCGACAAGCAGTCGTCTGCAGCTCAATAATTTTGAGTAAAGAGAAGAGAAAACTTGCCACGCCTTCTCAACCCCGCGAAACTGGACCTTGGTTATAAACGGCTTTTGGTGGGAATGGGCGCTATCAATCAATCCGTCCAGGATAAAGTGCGATCAGATCTGTGGCCGGTCTTTGTCAACCTTTAGTCTCCCAAAAAAATTGCAATTTAATAATAGAAATGACAAAGGATTCAAGCATGAAGGACCGGATGAATGAGAGAAAGCTGTCTGCTCCCGCCTTTTTAAAATCCCCAGACTCTAGTCCCCCAGACTCCGTATCGGCGAGCGCTGTCGCTCTCCGCGGTCACCGGGTTTGCGGAGTGGGTGCGCGACCATGTTAAAGGTGGGCTTTTTGCCTCGCCCAGCCGCCGGTTCCAGTCAACGTCGGCTCCGTCCGCCGGCAGTCGAGTCTAGTTGGCCGACGACGGTGCTGCTGTCATGAGACAGCCTTGCTCAATAAATTCATTGATCAATGCACAATGGCAGTTATGGCGTGCATTGTCCGTGTTGTGCTGGTTTGTGCATTAGACTGCTCAAAATTACGTGAAGCTTGCTGGAGTTGCATGGTTCAGCGCGCGTCAAAACCGGTGTAGCGAGATATGCTTCCGATTGTTGGAGATGCTTGCTTTTCAAGAAACCGGTGCAAGTACCGAAGCACTACTTTTATACATTTTATCCAATGAAAGCGAGAGCGCCGGCTGCCGCAGCCAGATAGGTTTCCATGTGCGTGCGTGTCAGTGTGCGTTTGACAACGGACATCATCATACGACCGGACCCTGCAATGCAGCAAAAGAGCAAGGAAAGCAGCCGCCTGTAAGCAGAAGCTTAAAACCTAAATAAAGAGCTCTTCCCGCTCTCAATTCCCTCCTGTACACCTACCCTTCTCTCGCATTCCGTCTCCACAGTGCAAAACCCACCCGTACGGCTTTCCGGCGGCGGAACGGCGTGCTCTTGGATTGCGCTGCGTGCTTTTGCTCATGCGCAGCTGTTGAAATCGCAAGCCCAAAGTGTCGCCACATGCGCTACGATTGAAAACGCCTCATCGATCCCATGGTATATGCATCGGGGTCCCTGGGGGCGTCCTAGGCAATGGTATCTATGCTTCGGCAAGGCGCGGAAGAGCTCCAGGTGTGGAGCTTTGGCTTCCATCACCAAAGGCAGCAACTCTGCCATGCCGTGTGCGCCTGCGTGGCATTCACTCGTCTAGTCTGGGCTTTGGCCATGACTATTAGTTAATCATTCAAGTCTTTTTTATCGTCTTGTTACAAAAAAAAGAACCTAGAATAGAAAAAAAAAACACTGTAAAACAGGCAAATTGCACTCCAGTCGCCGGGAAAATAAAAGTGAGAAAAAAACAACTGTCCTATCGAAAAGCATGTGCTTGCCTCTTTTTGCCATCCATCCAGCCTCCCGTGGTCCGTAATGAAACCATGAAGAAAAAAAACATAAACGACAAGCAGCATATATAGATCTGTGACCCAAAAAAGAAGAAAGGAAAGACGGTGCGCTGTGGTGATGTAACTCAATGCCATTGCTGGATGCACTCTGCCTCCTGGATCAAGGGCTCATCTGGGCCGGAGCGTTTGCCAGCCAGTATCCTGCACACATCGTCGCATTTCCTCGTTCCCTCGGTCGTCCAAATTCGTATCCTTTCTGCCAGTCTAAAATATTCGCGCTTTCCTTGTTGAGACGGGATTCTGTCCGGGCACTCGAGCGTACATCCTTTCAAAGCCAGCGATCGGCCAGCAACTTTCGCGGGGGGTATGAATCATTACAGAATGCGACACTTGTGAGACTTTTTCTTCGGTGCGGGGGGCTCTAGAGCCGCGACGATGGCCTGTTTCCTGCGTTAGCTGCTGTGCCTCGTGCGGCGCTTCGAGTTGGGTTCCTCAGGGCCAGCCTACCTCATCAAACACATCCTTCAACTTATACTGCGTCAGCGCACTGCACTCAACGTACTTTACGGCGCCCAAGTCCTTGGCCATGCGCTCGCCGTCTTCCCTTCTGACGGGTGACATCTTCTGCTTGGCCAGCTTTTCGCGCACGCTGGGGTCATCGCGCAGGTCGACCTGGGTACCGACAATGAGGCAAGGAACGCCGGGGCAGTGGTGATGGACCTCGGGGAACCACTTCTCGCGAACGTTTTCAAAGGAAGCGGGTGACGTAACGCTGAAGCAGACGAGGAAGACGTCGGTCTGGGGGTATGAAAGCGGTCGCAGTCTATCGTAATCTTCTTGTCCGGCGGTATCAAACAGTCCGAGCGTGTAGGGCTCATCACCGATCCTGCAGTAGAGCAAAAATCAATCATTAGCAACCTTGGTCCAGAATTTGGGGTCATGAGAACGCGACTGTCAGAGGCCCTTGCTCTTCGGAACCCTGCTGCTTGCACACCGCCAAGGTTGAACATGGGTATCGAACTACCGGGGATCACAAGCCCCCCGTAGAACTATCGAAAAGACGAGCAGCGCCATCATGGCGAGATGCGGAACGCAGATGGGAAATTGTGAAAAAAAGGAAAGACGTACATGACTGTGACGGCATAGTTGTCGAAGACTGTAGGGACGTATTCGGAGGGGAACTTGTTCGTGGTATAGCTGATCAGCAGACAGGTCTTGCCTACCGCACCGTCACCGACGACAACGCATCTGCAAAGCAATTGAAAACGTTAGAAAAATGAAGCTCGAAATAATGGAATAAATCCCGCGGTGCTGGCCGTCATTTTTTGCCGTCGCGCAGGTCGTTGGCGATGTTCTCGGCGCACATGAGGGGCAGGGTCGCGTTGCGAAATGGCCGCGGCATCATGGTGCGACAAGGGAGGCGCCCACGACGAAAGCGACGGCAGGCGATGGCGACGACGAAAAGACGGCGAGCAGCGGGGAGGGCAAAAGGGCGAGTTTGGGCGTACTTGATGGTTGCGACGACCGCCATGGTTCAGATCTGGGGGCTCCTGGGGAGGAGGATTCTCGGTATCGCGAAGCTTTCGGGGGGTTGAAAGGGACGAGGTGAGGAGTTGGAGGTGGTGGCAGCGCTAGCACCAAAGAGCAAGCAACAGCAACAGAACAGACAGGTCGGATGGAATTTTCCGGGCCAGTGGCGCGCGTTTGGCAGGACGGCGGGAGACGAAAGAGGAGGAGATACAAATGTTGGTCGCTGCAGATGAAGAGAAGAGATTCGAGGTCAAGCTAGCAAGGACGACCAAAAAAAAAGACGAGATGGAGTGCTCTTTTCGGGACGAGGTTTGGTGTTCAGGTTGGCTGGGGGGGTGGACGTTCTGGAGTCGTCCAAGGCGAGCAGATGGCAGGCAGGCGGCGGGTGCACATACAGCGGGCACCGTTGGTGGCCTGTGACAAGCAGAGCACAGAAAAGGGCCAGGATGGATTGAGCTGGTACTTTTTAGTGCTGGACTGGGGGGTTTTGGCGCCTGTAGATGTAATGTAGCAGTACGGAGTACACGAACTCGCGTCGTGCTCGAGATGAATTTTGTATTTGCGACATGCATCTAGGTAGCTATCTAACCAATGAATGTTGGTATTATCTGTATTTTATCCATTCTCTGCTCGTCACTCCAGTCCCAGGCTTGCAGATTCAGAGCACGTACTTGCCAACTGCCACTGCTGAGTGGCGCGCCAACGAGAGGCAAGCTTGCTGACAATAGCACTGGAAACAAAATCACGCTAGCTGATTTTAACCTTTTTGCAGTCTTGTTCCTCTCAAAACGGTACTACGTATGCCCCAAGAAACAAGACGAGAGAAAAAAACAGGGACCGCCCTGTGCTGCTTGCGTTAAAACTGGCGTGCTGGCATGGGCCCTGCAGGCACCGGCACCCGCTGTAAATTTAGCGTGCCCACCCCACCAGCCCAGGTGCCAGGCAGCTTCAGCCACTGGAGCCAACTGGAGCCAACTGGAAACGCTCCCTGTTGCCTGCTCCGGCGCTCTTCTTGCCGCTCTCTGCCTGCCGCTCATTCATCAGCGAATTCAGTGAGAGAGGTCGGCCAGTGGATGCTGCAGTGGGCGCGCACGCTCTCGCCTACCAGTACTGTCGTCCAGGCTCCTGCTTGCCCCTCCCCACACCTAGCCTGGGGGCCTCCCAAACCACCAACGCGGCCCCTGAATAGGCAGGCGGTCGACTGCAGCAGGACTGGGCAGAAAGTAAAACTGGGGATTGAAACAAAACTGGCTCAGCTTCTCTATTCGGCTTGGGACGAGCCCGCAGTGCAATAAGCCACCACCAGCCAAAACACAATGGTGCCCTTCCCGAGAATGCCAGTAATAACAAGCACACAGACACTGGCCCGCTAGTGCCACCAGCTCACCGTTCCAAACGCTTCCTCGTCATTGATCGTCACTCCAGAACGGATTCGCGTCCTCGTTGGCGCGCAGCCAATATATCCTGACATATTGCACAGGGGCCAAACGGGGTCGTTCCGAACCTGCTTCCTTTCCTCTCCCTTGCTTGGCTATGGAACGCCTTGCACATGTTTGCTGCTAATAAAAGAAACACAGGCACCATTGACCCAGTTCCGCCTCTCTTCTCCTGCCACTCGCCGCTTGCGTTTCCATCAGCTACTCAGAACATGGATGAATATGACAACAGACAGCTAGACAGGAACCGCCTCGCGTCACCCAATGCCGCGTGACAACCATACTGATAAAAATGTGGCCTGAGAAATCCCGCCTCAGATGCTGTTTAACCCCAAATGTCCAATGCATACATGCCAGTCGAGAGCTGCGACGATGCCCAACTGCATGTTCCAGTTCGGTCCAGCCCTGCGTCTCCCCGCCCTGCGTTGTTGCTTGGTTTCTTTCTTCCCAGGGGGGAAACAACTCTGAACGCTTGCTGTCACTCGGCTTGTCTCATCTCTCTTTGTGATCCGCCACCAAAGAGGCTCGTCGGCAAGGAGCGCTCGTCCCGAAACGCCCAGCTGCAGATCGCACGCGTCCACCCTGCCAGGATGGTACTTTGCGAGCGCAGTACCCAGCCCATACGTAGCTTATATCGCCTCGGCTTCCTTTCGCATCCAGCTCAGAGAACGCAAGAAGCATAAAGGGTCCTTCCGATGGCAGACAATGTAACCCTGCTGGACTTGCACTGCGGAGGCTAGCTCCAGGTTGTCTCACATATCCCGCCGATGCTCACTTCCGGAAGCTCCCGCGACTTCGCCTAACCGTATATGGGTAATATTGTTGACATTTATCAACATAGCTATGTAAGGGCTGACTGGCAATGCAACCACTGCAAATTGACGCAATAGGTAGGGAATGCTGTCTTTGTGTTGACAGTAAGCGTCTTTATGACAGCTTCGTGCGTCCGTGTCTCAAACAATAGCTGCCAACTTGTCAAGGCGGGCATAGCCTCCGGATACACGTCTGTGTCTTTTTCACTTTGTGAAACCTTATCGGCAAATTGAAACATCAAGGCCCAGCTTTGGCAGAAGCCAAATGATTCCACTTTCTGGTCGCAATCTCCTCAACTAAGCTCATCTCGATTACTGGGTGGACGGGCCGCTGCCAGTAACCCACCACCAAGGTGACAAAATATAACGCCGCCTCAACATAGCTTCTGGTTGTCGAACGATGCAAATCGAGCAATAGAGCAGCGATTGAAATGTGCTACAGTAGAGAAGCCTTCTCTTCTTCTTATCTTTATCTCAAAAAATCTGATTTTATTTCTCCAGCGACTCTAGAACAACGCACTTAGTTCAAGATGGCCGCATCCACTCCCAACCACGAGTCGTCTACCTGTTTGTCTTTCATGCAGGTCATGCTGTTGCGCAATATCCTCCAAGAAAATCCATCTCTCGCGCCCTGCCACACTCCAGCTCGTGATGCAAAAAGATGTCCCGCGTACTCATGCACCATTTTCTTAGCTTCTGTTCTCATCCGTCACCGGCTCGGTCTCCGCGGGCCGTAGCCTAGCTTGTGCTACGGCGGCAAGCTATTGTTAGCACATTGGCCCAGAAAAACTTCAGCTCTGCAACTCCCAACAGCGACAAGTTCTCTCCGTTGTTCTTGGACCAGCTGGTTTAAGCATTGATTACAAGAAAGAAGAGCTTCTTTCGTCAGTCTCGTGATGAGCTGAGAAAAAAAGGGGAAAACCGTTTCGCCCTAATACTTCTGTCAACGGGGCGCTGTCTCTGCTCGGTCGTCTCGTCTCCTGCACGCACACCTTCAAAATGGTTGGTTGGCCGTGGTCTAACGACAAGCCGCCTGCGTGGCTGGCCTTGCGTTCTTCTTCGGCACTCATCACTGTGACTGTCAGCTTTGCTGTGTTCACTGTAAGAAACAATGACGTGGAATACCGCCATTCTTTCGCGCTGACCCTAACCGCATATAGGATGTCTTTCTCTACGCCGTCGTTGTTCCTGTGATTCCTTTCACACTCAGGTCAAGAATCGGTGTCGAGGAACACAGAAGTGCGTATATTCTCAGAAGAGCTCGAAAAGTCCCTGCTGACCAACATTTATAGTCCAGTATTGGGTCTCTGTTTCGCTCGCCGTGTTTGCGGTGGCGTTGTTCCTCTCTGCCCGTATGTTGCGCTCACATTTCTACTGTGTCCCCAGTTGGACGCTAACACTACAGCAGCAATATGGGGTTGGATGGCTGATAAATATCAGAACCGCCGGATCCCAATGCTCGTTGGTCTTGTGTGGCTGCTCGCCTCCACGCTGCTTCTCTGCTTCAGCACCAGCATTACCATGCTGCTCATCGCCCGTATCCTCCAGGGCCTCTCCGCAGCCATGACGTGGAGCGTGGGACTGGCGCTTCTCATTGACAGCGTTGATAAGAAACACGTTGGACGTGCGACGGGATGGACCAGCACGGCACTGACTTTTGGCATTTTACTCGGCCCGCTGATAGGCGGCATTGTCTATGACCGTGCTGGCAACTACGCCGTGTTTGGTATCTGCTTTGGTCTGATTGCTATTGATGTTGCTCTTCGTTTGGTGATTATCGAAGTCAAAGATGCGAAAAAGTGGCTGCCAAAGGAACCAGCATCTACGGAAGCACCAGAGGCTAGCATCGCAACCAAGGCGCCAGAGGTCAGTCCCAGTCAACCTGTGGCATTCGCCAGCCAGTCACCTTCAGTCGATCAAACGAGCACGGAGCCCGGAGCCCTTGAAAATGGACTAAGCAGCAATGAAACCAGAAAGCCAAAAGCGCGCACATTTGGCGAAAACGGAATCATCGGCCTCTTAAAGAAGCGACGCATGCTCTGCGCTCTCTTTGGTGTCGTTATCCAAGCCGCCACCCAAACCTCCTTTGACGCCATCATGCCTCTCGAAGTCCATGATCTTTTCGGTTGGAACTCCATCGGCGGCGGCCTCATCTTCCTGCCCATCATCATCCCTACCCTGATCGGCCCAATCGTCGGCCACTTTAGCGACAAGTACGGCCCGCGCTGGTTCACCGCCAGCGGCTTCATCTTTAGCGTGCCCTTTTTCGTGTGCTTCCGCTTCGTCACGGAGAACACCATCAACCACAAGGTCATGCTGTGCGGCCTGCTATTCGCCCTGGGCATCGGCGAGGCGCTCCAGGTGGCGCCGCTGATGGCGGAGATTTCGTGGGCCACCGAGGACGGCCGGGACGACACGGACGAGGACGCGGCCGCGGCGCCGTACGCTCAGGCGTACGCGCTGTACAACATTTCCTTCTCGCTCGGTGCCATCATCGGCCCCTTGCTGTCGGGCATGGTGCGCCAGAGCGCCGGCTTTGGCACCGTGGGCTGGAGCCTGGCCATCTTGAACGGCTTCACGGCGCTGATTATTCTCAACTGGGTGGGCGGTGCGCCTCTGTATAGATTTAGAGAAGGTATGAAGAGAAACAGCTCTAAGGAAGCTGTTGCTTCGATCACTGCCGCTGCTTCGAATACGGAACTTGCGCAGCCGACTGATTCAACGGCCAAGCCTCAATCAGAGACCGTGGCGCACTAAATAGCATGCTACACTCTGTATATTCCTTATTTTTCCAACCACGATACCACTCGTATCTGTTTATATAAAGCCTTTTAATTGTAATATACTTTTTATCTTTCTACCTTATAGCTTCCTCAACTGTGTGAGTTTTCCAACTTCAGTCTGCTGCTGATACATCTCGATGTCGTTGGTGCCTGGCTCCACAACTGTCAACGGTCCGCCACGAGCAGCCTTCAGCGTCTTTACCAATCCCCAACTACACCTCTGCATCCCTTCACACTCAGCCACCACGGGCAAAAAGCTTTGGTACCCCTTGCAAAAAGTGAAAAGCAACACGCTTTCAGCACTAAAAGAAAACCGCGCACATAGACTCATCATGGGGTCATCTGCCGACCAGGCCATCGACGACCTCCTCGAGCGCTACCTCGGCCTCGTGGACCAGTACACCAAGCTCCGCGCCGAGCTCGCCGCCGTGCAGCAGAGCGTCTTCCAGCACCTCGCCCGCGCCAACTTCACGTCCGACCGCGGCGTGCGCTACGGCCGGGACCAGTACGACGAGCGCATGCAGGCCTCGCGGCGGGTCGCCATCGCCCGGGCGACGGAGACGGAGGCGCCGACGTTTGCCGTGACGGAGGAGCAGCAGCAGCAGCAGCAGCCAGTTCCGGAGGCCGTGGTAGAAACCGAGGAGAAACCCCAAGACAAGAGTTCAGAGGATGCGGGGGATAACCCGGCGCCGTCACCGTCACCGGCAAGGAACCCGATTCGGTGGTTTGGCGTGCTGGTGCCGCAGGCGCTGCGCGATGCGCAGAGTCAGTCGGTCAGGGCGGTGGAGGAGCTGATTCCGCGGCTGGTGAGCGTCGAGGCGGAAATGGCACGGGCGGAAATTGAAGTGCGCAGGGCGAGGAAGAGACGGGCGAAAGCAATCAGCGGAGGCACGAGACAGGAGGCTACAAACGAGCCGCAGAGCGTATCTGCATCTTCGTGACGGCAGGTATTATGTATACATATAATAGCAATATTCATTTCTTTTTGTTTTATGAGAACTGGCTCTATCTTAGCTTATCCAATGTTGCAATAACATCATTCATTTGCTCATTATACTCGCTCAAGTGGCCAATTTGGTCGTTAATCCGCGTTGCGATGCCTGCGATGGCGGCAATGGAGTGCTTATAGCGGCTGCGCATGCCCTGGTTTGCCTGCGCGAGCACGGTGCAGCAGAGCTGAAGCACCGCGACGTGAGTGTCCCGAGCGGTAGAAACGGTGTTGCCCTCGGGAACATCCCATGCTGCTACACCCGTGATGAAATCAAGCCATGCTTCTTGCGTAGCTCCCTCGCCCTCAGCCACGGCGAGCAGAATACGCACAATGTCGATACACACGGTCGCGTCTCTCTCATCTCTCGTTTCGACGTGGTTTTGGAGGCTTCGGATCAGATCTTTGCCGAGGATCGTCCAGCCGTTTTGCTGCAGAAAGAGGCCACGGCCCTGGTCGATGGCGACGAGACCCTCGAGGCCGACAAGAACAGGCGGGCGAAAATCCAGCTTCGACGCTGCGCTGCTGGTGAAGAGCTCAATGAGTATGTCCATCAGGCCTGTGCCTTCCTTTCTCAGCTGATCATTCTCGTCTTCGCGCAGCCAGAGCGTCAGCGCACGCAGCGCGGAGAGCATGAACGGATCCTCCTCTGCCAGGCTGTCGATGGAGTCCCAGGCAAGCGTGTGATGCGAGCCGGCGTTCGTCTCCGTCTTGCTGGCGCGCGCCGCGGGATCGAGACCCATGACGCCGGAGCGCGCCGCGTCCCAGCGGTCGCGTATGTACTCGATAGTGACGGACATGGTCTCCGAGATGCTCTTGCGGAGGCGGAACAGGCTGTCTGGCGGCATGACGAGCGTCTCGAGCGACTCGTCCTCGAGGGAGCGCACGAGGTAGCCGATGAAGAGACAGATGATGTCAAAGTCGGCGGACAGGCGCTTCGATGTATGCTTGTAGTCGGGCGAGTTGAGAGAGGCGAGGAGCGTGGGAATGGATGAGCGGATGTCGATGAGGAGGAGGTTGACAAAGAGGTATCCAAACGGCTTCTCCGTGTTGGTGGCGTCTTTAAACAGGAGCGCGGACATTTGCTCGGGATATGCTTGCAGAAGAGCGGCAGCCGCACTTGTATATGCGACGCGAGCTTCTGGAGTTGGTCTGCTGGTCACAAGGCGTTGCATATACGTCGCTGTTGGCGGTATCCATTTTGGATTCTGTGGGATGATCTAGTTTGTATTAGAAAGCTTTCCACTGTCGCTTGGCTTGAGTAACATACCTCTGGTGTAGCTTGGCTGAAGAAGCTTCCCAGAAACGCCAAGTATGTAACCGCATCTGTCCCCTTGAAATTTACCACAAGGGAGTTTAGGACTGCATCTATCTTCTGCGAGAACGGTGCGCCGGCGGCGCCGCCTGCCATATGATTTAGCCATGCGCGGCAGAAGACATCTAGGACCATAGGATGTGTCGTGGCAATTTCCGTTAGAGGGGTCGTATCTTCCACAGCCATGAAACTATCCGCGCCATCTTTTGAGTTGACAAGCGTATACAGAAGCTGGAGTAGAAGCCCTGTCGTCTCACCCGTGCTGTATAGCGCCGCGCCGACTAAGCTTGGTACGCGGGCTGTGAAGGACGCCGAGGCCGTATCTGCCGCCGGTAGCAGAACCGAAAATGTATGTAGTATTGAGACGCCGATATCGAGCATATCTTTGGCGTTGCCGTTGGAAGGGTTGGAGCCTGTGCGAAGCAGGCGATCGAGAAACTTGGGCGAAATGTGAGACCATAGGTCCCGGACCGCCGTCTCATCGTTTCGAATCTCTGGTGTGTTGTCGAGGAGGGACTTTAACAGTGCCAGGCCCACGAAGCGTTGCGTATCGTCTTTTGCTTTGAGAAGGGTTTTCAACTTTGCGACGTTGTTGCCATCTTGTTTCAGTGGTGGCGGTGCGCCTGATGAGTTTTCAGATGCCATTGAAGATGCTGAGTGAAGCGCCTGCCGCAGCTATCCACAAAAACTAATCACTGCTTCTGAGACGAGAGTATGATGCTCTCGGCACCAGACAGCTTGACAAAAAACCGACTTGTTTTGGCGTAGGAGGCGAAAGCTTGATAATGAGAAGAATGCAGGGTAGTTGAAACGAAACACCAGATTTTGAAGCTGTCGACCCATTGCTGTGGTTGTTCGCTGTGGATCCGCTCCAGCACTGCCAAAGAACAAAACACCACTGCGATTGGTCTTGGTCTTTTCCTCATATTTGGTAAATAAACAAGTAGGGTTCTGTTAAAATATTCTGCTAGCGGTATAGTCAATTGTACAGGTGTAGCATTTCTTTCGCAACTGAGATTGCGAAGCTTGGGAGTGTGGTTGTACACCTCCTACCTAGGTATCCTATGATCCCAAGTACCTGATCTAACATAATGAACCTCTAGGTATAGGTACCTAGAGCTCGGCACACACTCTAATCAGGCGCTGACAGCTGTGGCATATTGAGGAAAAGCATGGACGATAATCAAGAGACTATTTTCGAAATGTAAATCGTACAGCAATCTCATTCTTACTGTAATGCGGCAATTCAAGCTCATATCGCTCGTCTGTTATGGTGGCAGAGATCGCTGTGGGCCCTCGAAATACAGGGGCTCTGACGCCCACAGCACGCCCCCCATATCGCCATCGCCAAGCAACAGCTGTCTTGCGTGCGTGGCGCAAGTCCTTAACCTTGAATTCGCAAACACCAACCCCCAAGGCCGGACGATGCGATAAACCCGCAAACGCTTCCCCAGCGCGCGCATCATGTCTGCAGCAGACCGGCACGACCCGTTCGCCCCTGCATCCTCCTCGTCGCACTCTCCCGCCTTCCCGCAGCACACGCCCCCGTCCGCCGCCGACGACCGAGACGAGCTCGACTTCCTCGGTGACGATGACGACGGGGACGACGACGCCGGCCGCCACGTCCTCGACGATGACCCAATTCATCACGACGAATTCGCGACGCCCATATCTTTCAAGCGCAAGCAAAAGACCTCGCTGCTCTCCAGCCCCGGACGGCTTCTGTCCGCGCTGACGGGCGGCGATGGCGGCGGCGCTGGCGTCGGCAACAGCAGGACGCCGCCGAGGGGCGCATCTCCCGGGCCCTTTGCGTCGCCGCGGCGGCCGGGCACCGGCGGCCTGCTGAACAAGGATGGAAGCGCGACAACGGACTGGCACGTCGAGGGGCCCGGGCGGCGAGTCGGCTACGACGACCTCACGGCCATTGACTGGATCTTTGAGTACACCAAGGAGCGCCAGCGGCTGCGCGTGCTGACATCCAACACGAGCGGCTTGGTGGGCTACGTGCGCCAGCTGCTCGACGCCAGCCAGGTCTGGGTCGTCATGATCCTGACGGGCCTGGCTGTCGGTGCGATTGCCGCGCTCATCAACATCACGACCGACTGGCTGGGTGATTTGAAGCTCGGCTACTGCTCGAGCGGGCCTGAGGGCGGCCATTTCTACCTAAACAGGAGCTTCTGCTGCTACGGATACGACCAGGGGTCGAAATGTACTGGTTGGAAGTCGTGGAGTGAGGCACTCGGAGTGCATGCTGCAGCTGGTAGATGGATAATCGAATACATTTTCTTTTTGTTTCTCTCGGTAAGTCTTGCGTGAATGATGGCGCCTTGCTACACACGGTTGATTAATATGAATGGCAGATTTTGTTTGCACTATGTGCTGCTGTACTAGTGCAAGAATACTCACTCTACGCCAAGCATAGTGGTATTCCCGAAATCAAGACGATTCTCGGCGGCTTCGTTATTCGACGCCTGCTCGGCGCCTGGACGCTCATCACAAAGTCCCTGGGACTTATCCTCGCTGTCGCATCCGGGATGTGGCTCGGGAAGGAGGGCCCTCTTGTCCACGTTGCGTGCTGCTGCGCAAACCTCTTCACCAAGCTATTCCACAATATCAACGGAAACGAGGCGCGGAAGAGAGAGGTCTTGTCAGCCGCGGCAGCGGCTGGCATATCCGTCGCCTTTGGTTCGCCAATTGGTGGTGTTCTGTTCAGCTTGGAACAGCTGTCTTATTACTTCCCGGATAAAACTATGTGGCAGAGTTTCGTCTGCGCCATGACAGCTGCCGTGTCGCTTCAAGCTTTTGACCCCCTCCGCTCCGGGAAGCTGGTTCTGTACCAGACCAAGTATAGTCGAGACTGGCACGGATTCGAAATCTTCCCGTATGCCATCCTCGGCATCATTGGAGGTGTCTACGGTGGGTTGTTCATCAAGACAAACATGTTCGTCGCACGCTGGAAGAAAGCCAACAACTGGCTGCCTGGGCCTATTATCCAAGTGGTGGCCGTGGCGCTGCTTACTGCGCTCATAAACTTCCCCAACCACTACATGAAAGTGCAGTCGACTGAGCTTGTATCAAACCTCTTCCAGGAGTGCTCCCAGGTTCTGGACGACCCCGTTGGCCTCTGTAAGACGGGTGCCGCGTCCGCCAGCACCATAGTCCTCCTTATCTTTGCAGCAGTCCTGGGTTTCTTCCTGGCCGCCATCAGCTTCGGCCTGCAGATTCCTGCCGGTATCATTCTGCCCTCCATGGCCATTGGCGCTCTTGTTGGCCGCGCAGTTGGTATCATCATGGAGATTTGGGTCGACAATCACCGCGGCTTCATCTTCTTCCAGAGTTGTGCGCCTGACACGCCATGTATTACACCAGGCACATATGCCATTATCGGTGCTGCTGCGGCTCTCACTGGCGTAACACGCATGACGGTGTCCATCGTCGTCATCATGTTTGAGCTTACAGGCGCGCTTACTTACGTGCTGCCCATCATGGTCGCCGTTATGATATCCAAGTGGGTTGGTGACGCTTTCTCTCGACGCGGCATCTATGAATCTTGGATTCACTTCAATGAGTATCCCTTCCTCGACAACAGTGAAGAGGTTGTCGTTCCAGATATGCCCGCTTCGCAAATCATGACCCGCATCGAGGATCTGGTCGTCCTTACAGCTACTGGACACACAATTTCCTCCCTCAATGAGATTCTCGCCGCGCACCCTTGTCGCGGCTTTCCGGTCATTTCAGACCCGCGAGAGGCCATTCTTCTGGGCTATATTTCCCGCGCAGAGCTCAGCTACAACATACATACCGCATCGGCTGCGCCACGCTCTCTCCCACCCCTGACTGAGGCGTTCTTCACGCATCAACCGCTCGCCGACCCTCGCACAACATTGGACTTGCGGCCGTGGATGGACCAAACTCCGCTTACTCTGCCCTCGCGCACAAACTTGCAGCTGGTTGTATCGTACTTTCAGAAGCTGGGTCTGCGATATGTACTGTTTAGCGATCGAGGCGTACTGCAGGGTCTTCTCACTAAAAAGGACGTGTGGTATGTCCTGAACGGCGCCGACGAGACGCGCAGGACAACAGCAGGTGGGACGGCTGGCGCCGGCGCATCTATGGGAGGTGCAGCACGATCGGGCCCAGACGATACGCTGCTGGTATCTGATGACGAAGTAGATGATGATGGCGTTGCTGGACTGCGCAGTCCAATGTTATAAATTTGTGATAATAATGAGGAAATTGGTGGTGGTCTGATAGTTACTATTTATGGAAGGCTGCCTAAGGCGATGCCAAGCCAATATTTACAATCTGAGACGTACGTAAATTCAACCTCCTTTCTTCTTTTAGTGCATGCAGATTCCCGTAACACAAAAACGATATTCTTAATCGTTTATCTGTCCGTCATTACCTCTTTCACTCCATTAATGCTCGCCGCTGCCTAGACAGCTGTAAGTGAGGGTCACGTGTGGTTCGCGTTGACAGTGAGGCTGTCGCAGCTCGCTAGCGCGTCACGACGCCCACTTAACGCGGTTCTGCCTAGACTAACCTCCAAATGCACCGACAAACTGGGCGCGTCGCATCAACGGCAACCGGCGACAGAAAGTGCATTACTTCCTATTTAACTGCGCTCACCCTCCATTCCTCGAGTCGTTCTCACCGCAGCTGCAATCTGTGTTTGCACAAAAAGTCTCTCCAGCTGGTGTCTTGTGCGCCTAGTGGCAACTTCTCAAGCCTGTCGCATAGTCGCTTCTTCACGCTGGCTTCAAGCAGAGCTCTGGGACGATTGGTGCTGCGCCAAACCAACTCCGCTGCCTCGATACTCCAGCGTGCACAGGCACACACTCTCAGCACCATGGCGCCCAAGCAGGCGACTTTGGGGTACGTTAAACCTTCGCAGACATCGATTGGGTGTGTAGTCCCTCTGGATAGTCTGGACCTATGCCCCACGTTTGAAACCAGCTAACGGTCTTCTTTCGCAGGAAATTCTTCGGTTCCAAGTCCGATGGCCCAGCTCGGCAATCAAAGCTTGCCTTCTCGACGAAGCCGAAGAGCGAACCCGAAGCGGTCGACGATGGCTCGAGCACGAAAGAGAACACCGATCCTGATTCTGGTTTGTGAGATCAAAGTCTGTTTGCACGACATGCAAAGCTGACCAGCGCAAAGACTCAAAGAAGCGTATCCGCTTAGATTCGAACGAAGACTCCAAAGCATCGATCAAGAAAGAGGAGGAGGAAGACAGCGCACCAGTTGCCAAGCGTCCCCGCCGCAGTCGCGTCAAGATCGAGGACGATGATGAAGATGTTGTTCCCACAACTGAACCCGTCAAGAAGGAAGAACAAATGGATCCGCCAACAAAGGTCGAGTCGTCGGTCGAACCAAGTCCTGAGCCACCAGTGAAGGAAGAAAAAGATGCAAATCGAGAGTTTAAAGAAGAGGCCGCCGCGGAATCTGGCTCGGACGTCGAAGGTGATGTTGAAATGGACGAGAAGCCTGAGGTCGCTGCGAAGGCGCGTAAGCTGGCTCAGACAAAGCTCAACTCGAAGACCAAGGACCCGTACCCAGATTGGAAACCCGGTGCTCCCGTCCCCTACGCTGCTTTGTGCACAACATTTTCCCTCATTGAAATGACGACCAAGCGGTTAATTATCATGGAGCACTGCGCTCTTTTCCTCCGCCAAGTCATGCGTCTGACTCCCGACGACCTACTTCCCACGGTGCTGCTCATGATCAATAAGCTGGCGCCCGACTATGCCGGTATTGAGCTAGGTATTGGCGAGTCACTCATCATGAAGGCCATCGGCGAGACAACTGGACGAAGTTTGCAAGTTATCAAAGCTGATCAAAAGGATATTGGCGATCTGGGTCTCGTCGCCCTGAAGAGCAGATCCACACAGCCAACCATGTTCAAGCCGAAGCCACTGACAGTGCGCGGAGTTCACCAGGGTCTCATGGGCATCGCCACTGTCTCCGGCAATGGAGCTCAAGGCCGTAAAGTCGACGGCATCAAGAAGCTTCTCTCTGCCTCCGATGCTCACAACACTGGCAAGGTCGACATTACAAAGGACAAGGGTGGTCCCAGTGAAGCCAAGTACATTATTCGTTTCCTTGAAGGAAAGCTCCGACTGGGTCTAGCGGAAAGGACTGTCTTAGTTTCACTTGCGCAGGCCGTTGTGTGCCATGAGGCGGACAAGCGTGGCAAGCTGCCGAGCACATCTGATATGGAGAAGGGCGAGAGCATCCTGAAGACTGTTTACAGGTGAGACATCTTCGTGTTAGCGTCAATCTTGCAACTACTAACAAGATCTAGTGAACTTCCGAGCTACGACGTTATTATTCCTGCCATGATGACTCACGGCATTCTCAACCTACGAGATCAGTGTAAGCTGCAGCCCGGCGTACCGCTCAAGCCTATGTTAGCAAAGCCTACCAAAGCCATCACCGAAGTCTTGGATCGTTTCGAAGGCCAAACATTCACTTGCGAGTACAAATACGACGGTGAACGTGCTCAAATTCACTATGTCGCGAAGGACGCGCCGCAAGAGCTTAGTCAAGCCGCCCCAGGAGCCAACAAAGAGGCTGCAAAGGGGGTGGCCAGCATTTTCTCTCGCAATTCGGAAGATTTGTCGAAGAAATATCCTGATATTCTCGCTAAATTGCACACTTGGGTCAAGGATGACACCAAGAGCTTTGTGCTGGACTGTGAGACTGTCGCATGGGATACTGTAGAGAAGACTGTGCTTCCCTTCCAGCAACTGATGACAAGAAAGAAGAAGGATGTCAAGGTTGAAGATGTCAAGGTCAAGGTCTGTGTTTTTGCCTTTGATCTTCTGTATCTGAACGGCCAACCTGTTGTCGAACAATCTCTGCGAGAGCGCCGCGAGCTTCTCCAACAAGCGTTTGCGCCTGTCGAGGGAGAATTTGCGTTTGCCACCTCAATGGACGGCCAGGAGCTTGATGAAATTCAAGTATTCCTGGACGAGAGTGTGAAGGCGTCTTGTGAAGGCCTCATGGTAAAGATGCTGGACGGTACAGAGAGTGGATATGAGCCCAGTAAAAGAAGTCGAAACTGGCTCAAGGTATGTTTGCAACTGCTTCATTTTGTATGCTTCTTCGCTAATCGCGTAAATAGATCAAGAAGGATTATCTTTCTGGAGTAGGTGACTCCTTGGACTTGGTTGTGCTCGGCGCCTACTATGGACGAGGCAAACGCACGTCTGTCTACGGTGCCTTCTTGCTCGCTTGCTACAACCCCAACTCTGATACCTATGAAACTGTCTGCAACATCGGCACGGGCTTCTCCGAGCAGGTCCTCGAAGATCTGCACAAGCAACTGTCCGAGATCGTCATTGACCGCGCCAAGCCATTTTACTCGCACTCCACCGGAAACCAGCACCAGCCGGATGTGTGGTTCGAGCCCAAGTACGTGTGGGAGGTCAAGACGGCCGATCTAACACTCAGCCCTCGCTACAAGGCCGGCTGCAAGGAGGGCGTCGACCCCGCGGGCGACAAGGGCATCAGTCTTCGTTTCCCGCGTTTCATCAAGATTCGCGACGACAAGAAGCCCGACGAAGCGACGTCGAGCAGACAGGTGGCGGAGATGTATCGCAAGCAAGAGAGCGTGACCAAGAATAAGGGACCATCTGTAGATGACGATTTCGAGTATTAAGTGATGGATATTGTTTGCTTTTTCTCTGGCGTTTTTATGTATCATAGCATATCTGTTTGTTGGTGCCGGGAATATTAAAGTCATTTAGCTACAGGGTTGACTGGTAGTTGCGTCCGAAAAACTGGTAAATTTTATGAAATACAGTGCACCCCGCCACTCTTTAAACTTGAGCTGGGCCCTTTTTCTCATATGTGCGACTTTGATCCGAAAGTTAGCGCTCGTCTACCAGAATTCCACCAAGCTGCTACTAACATTGCGGTAAGGCTTGCACACAAACTGTGGCTGGCCGAGTCAGTATCCCAGAGCCACCTCTCCTGCTCATAATAAACCCCCTAAAATAAACATGTTAACTGCCAGTAATATAACTCCCTCGATCTTTCTGCGGAAAACCACGTTTTTCTCATGCTTGATGTTCAAATGGTAAGTTCGATTGCATACCAAACGGACTAGCAGTACGCGCCGCCAGGGTCAACGTCTACCAACTTTTGATGTATTTTGGAGAGATTGTAACAGTAATGCCAGAAATAGGCATGATCTGCATAATTTGGCTACCATAAATCAATTGCATCTCGTTAATCAATCCGCGTAGAGGTCATGCGTAGCTGTCCGTCAGCCTATCATCCTGCCGTGCTACCCGTGCTCCCCCTCAGCCCCTCTCAGCAGCCTTGCGGCGTTGGCCCTGTCAGTGTTAGTGGCATCTGTGACCTGGCGAAGCCTTTGCTCTCCAACAATACCTGTAACTTGGGCAATGGTGCTTTGCGTATAACCATGATGGACTTCACCAAAAATATTTCTGGAATTGGCCATGCGGTGCTGATATTGAGAGCTCTGGAAGATGGCATCCGTGTACATGAGCGCCTCATGGCCGCTACGCGCCGCTCCGACGCTCATGTCCAAGCAGAGTCTGCAAAGTTGGAGGACAGCTCATCTCGTCTAAAATCCGAGGTGATGGAAAGACTCTCGACAGAAGAGCCCATTGGCGCAATTTGCCGTGAGACTTCAAAGCTGCTTGAAGACGCTGCGACTCAAATTGCTGCGCTACCGACGGAGACTCAAGCTAAGAAGTCCATGCTTGATCGTCTCAAGTTGAGCAAAAAGCCGTCCAAGTCTGAATTGAAAAGCATCAAATCGATAGACTTGCAGCTCAAGGAACAACTTGCGCAACTGGACGACCTTGTTCAATCATCGCTACAGTAAGTCTTGCAATTGGGTTCTTGAAGGCAGGGCGACTAATTCAGGCTAGACAAGAAGCAAAATATGAAATTCAAAAGCTTTCTTCACGCTCAAACATTGACTCTGAGAGCTTGAAGCGGCTGCAACTTGCCTCTGTTTCCTTAAATGCCGCGAGCAATTCTCTGTCCGGCAGCTCTACCACGATGTACAGGGCCATCCAAGAGCTGGTGCCCCAAATAGAGGGCCTCGTTGCTAAGCAACAACAAAATGCTGTTCTTGACACTCTCAAATTCAGCAAGCTCCATGAAAGATTCGATAGCATCACTGTTGCTGAGGCCAACACCTACGCTTGGCTTTTGCCCAGCTCCAGCGCAGCCAACGGGTCAGCGCCAGTGCTCAGCGGACATCTCACACGAGCGAAAAAGACATTCCTTTCCTGGCTGGAGACGGGATCTGGATTTTTCTACACGTCTGGAAAACCAGGTGCGGGAAAATCGACCCTCATGAAGTTTATATGTCGCAACCAGGAATTCTACCACTGTGCCAATCGATGGGCGGGTGATGCGACGCTGTTGATGGGTCGCTTCTTCTTCTGGAAGCCCGGACAATCTGAGCAGAAGAGCATCAACGGAATGCTAAGGGGATTGTTGTATTCTGTTCTCGAAGCACAGCCAGATATTGCAGCTGTAGCGATGCCTGAGCTCTGCGAAAGCCTCCTCACGGACAAAGCCTTTACCGTTAGTGATGAGGACGTCAAGAACGCATTCCAGAATATGCTCCGAGCCTTTGCCACGAACAAGAAGTATGTTTTAATGCTAGTTCTAGACGGCCTTGACGAGTTTGAAGGTGAGCATGGTGATTTGCTCGCGCTCATGCAATCCTGGGTGTCGCAATATCCGTCCACCATCAAAATCTGCGTGTCGAGCCGCGAATACGGCATCTTTGAAGACTTCTTCTCCCAGTCTCCCAAATTCCGTCTCCACGAGCTCACCAAAGACGATATGGCGCTGCTTATCGCCTCCCGCTTCGGCACGAGCAAGGCGTTTGCCAAGCTCCCCGGCCGGGACCTGGACGCCGTCACGCCGCTCATGGTCGCCAAGGCCGAGGGCGTGTTCCTCTGGGTCATCCTTGCCGTCTCCTCGCTCGAGGATGGCATGGAGGCGGGCGACATCAAAAACGCGGGCGAGCTCGAGGGCTGCGTGAGGCGCTTCCCGTCGGAGCTGGACGACTTCCTCGCGCACGTGCACAAGTCGGTCGGCGAGTACCACCGGCCTTGGGCGTACAAAGCCATCACTCTCGTGCATTTTGCGCAGTTTAAAGTGTCGGAGCTGTTGGCGTCTGGGGAGGGTTACCCGGGCGTGGGACTCGCAGAGTTTATGCTGATGGACGAGGCGTCGTCGTCTTGGAACCTGACCATGTTTTCGCCGCGGTCGGATGCCAAGTCGGCCAACGTGGAGGAGCGGCTGGAGGCTGCGCGCAAAAAGGTGCTCTGTCGTCCCAAGGGGTTTTTGGCCGTATCCAGCCTGCCTAATGTGCGCAGCTGGCCGGCCAGCCACGGAACCGAGAAGCTGTATATGACCTTTACCCACCGCTCTGTGGTCGAGTACATTGAGAGCCCGGCTGCGCAGGGTCTCATGTCGAGCTACATGGGCAGCTTTGACCCCTTCTTTGCGCTTGCGTCGAGCGATCTGGCAGCACTGCGCTTCTCGGCGCCACCCAACTATCCGCTGCTCAAGGACAAGTCAGACCTGCCGCCAGGCGACAGCGTCGGACTGAGCGTCCTCCTTGCGGACTCGCTGGTGCAGCGCTTAGAGGAGCTCGTCGAATGCGCCAAGGCGCTGGAGAAGAGCGGCTCAACCAGGTTTCTCGGCATTCTTGATGCGATTGGCGACGCAATCAAGCGACACTTGACGCTGCTGCTCCCTCTGAAGCGTATTCGTCTAGCAGCGGACGACAACTCACCACACCAGATTTTGATTAATATGACACTGGCTCATGGCGTGTCGGAGTACAGCGAGTGGAAACAGAAGTCGATCATGCAGCCTGGGGGTAGGAAATTGGTCAAGCCAAATTAGACTGTAGACCTTGTAAGTAACAAATTAGAAGGTGGTTGATAGGATTTACACAGCAAAGCTTGAAGGCGAAAAGTATAGAGAATATTAGAAAATCTGAATTGAAAATACGATGCTAGCTTTATTGCACTACCTGACTATTATCTTCTGTTATTGCTCCTTAGAAGTATACTCGGAGACGAATGGGGCGCTGTCGCACTGATCAATGGCCACGCAATCTCGGTGACAGACGAAGCATGTATTTCGCAACAAAGTGAAAATTTATGTTTCTATTGTCTAGCTTCCCCTCACAAAATATCACACACAAAATATCGCAGCTATTTTGCCCAGTTTTATGAAATGCTAGGCTCGCTCGTGCTTTCGGTCTAACCACCCTGCCTGCTAGCTCAAAATTTGTGACAACCTCGCTCTTCACTCTCACGAGCCGCACTCTTTTCTCATCACCACCACCCAAACCCTCCCCATGCGCGGTTGCGCACTTTTCATCACCATGCGCTTCTCACTATCTCTCCTGGCAACTCTTCTTCCGCTCGCCGCCGGTCAATTCCACTACCCACCACCCCTCACGCGCCCACTTTCCGACTACCTCTCCGGCGCCGCCACCTCGCCACTCAACTTTTCCGTCGGCGACACCCTCTTTGGCGGCTGGGACACGCCCTCCGGCCTCGTCTCCTATCTCGTCTACCGCTGCACCTCCTCCTCCTCCTCCTTGTCTAAAACCACCACCACCACCATCCTCCCCACCAACGAGAGCTTCACCAATGAAGCCGGCCACGTCTCCGCCGCCGACGGCACCTGGATGTACATGCCGGGCTTCACCACGCCCGCCGACAGCCCGTTCCCCAACGGCGTCAACTACGGGCACGTCAACATTTGGTTCTACGCCGAGTTTCCGGCGCCCAACGCCACGACGGGCGACATGTGCTGGTTCGAGCTGTACCCGGGCCGCGAGGAGACGATGCGCGTGCCGCCGCCGCCCGAGGTCGGCGGCGTGTACGACGCGGTCAACAACGTGACGGTGGACGGGGCCGGGGCCTTTTACCACGCGACGGTGCCGTTTTGGGTGCATCCGGCGCGGCCGGACGGGCTGACGGTGACGTGGAAGGTCGGCAGCAGCCAGAACGCGGGCGGACGCGGTGCCCCAACGCCGAACGTGCTCAGCAACTCGAGCGGCGATGCGCAGAGGATCATTAGCGAGTTTAACCTGCCACCGCAGAAAGGAACCCACAAAGGGAAGAAGAACAGCGGGTTGAGCATCAGTGGTGAGACCGTGGGAGTGCTGCTCTCGCTCATGATGGCGTTGTGTATACTATAGTTTTTTTGTCATTTCTGTAAAAAGACCGCTTCATGATACCCCATCATTTACATATTACATATTCAGATACATAGGGAGCAAATCGAAACAACATTTTTTTTATTTCGAAAACGGTAACCCCCCGTACACTCTAATCTGAACGAGTTATTGTACAAAAAGGCATCTAACTTGAGTATTTCATTAGAGTAACGCGATAAAGGTAAAAACGGCACTGGCAACAAAAGAAAGAAAAAGAACCAGGGCGATCCCCAAAGAAGAGATGTCAGGATTTTTACAATGCCCCCTTTTCCCTCCTTTTACTTCCCCCCCAATAATATATCAGTAGCAACTAAGCTTCCCTCGTGAGAAGATGCTTCTTAGTTGAAGTAGTAGTTCTCGTCGTTGGTGCGGCCACGGATGTACTGGGGCTCGGAGCCGGGGACGTAAATGTCCTCGAACAGAATCTGGGGTTTGGGCTCGGGGATAGCCATCTCCTCGGCAATAGCGACCTCCTTGGCGACGTGGCTGCGGGCGTCCTTGTCAATCTTCTTGAGCTCGTCCTCGGAAGCAATCTTCCAGTCGAGGATCTTCTGCTTGAGGCCGGCAATGGGGTCGTTGGTGGAGCGCATGCGCTGAATCTCCTCACGGGTACGGTAGGTCGTGCCGGGGTCAGACATGGAGTGACCACCATAGCGGTAGGTAACGTATTCGAGGACCATGGGGCCCTTGCCGGCCGTGGTCCACTCCTTGCCGTACTTGACGGCGGCCTTGACGGCGAGAACATCCATACCGTTGACCTTGAGGCCGGGAATGTACTGTCCACGCTTGTAGTAGTCGGTCAGGGCGGACGAGCGGGCAGCAGAGGTACCCATACCGTACTTGTTGTCTGTCAAAGGTTAGCGTGCTGAGGCCAATTGCAAAAGCGACAGGGTAGACTCACTCTCGCAGCCGAACAGGGCAGGGAGGTTCCACAGCTTGGCCATGTTGAAAGCTTCAAAGACCTGGCCCTGGTTGGAGGCACCGTCACCGTAGAGGATGACGGAAGCGTTCTTGTTCTCCTTGTACTTGTGGGCGAAAGCCAGACCAGCACCGACAGGAACCTGGGCGCCGACGATACCGTTGCCGCCGTAGAAGCCCTTGGAGAACATGTGCATGGAACCACCCTTGCCGTAGGCGATACCCTCACGGCGGCCCAGGAGCTCGCCGATGATGGAGCGGACGGAGCCGCCACGCATCAGAGCGAAACCGTGGCAACGGTAGGCGGTGATGATGTCGTCCTCCTTGGTGAGAGCGTGCTCGATACCGGTGGCGACGGCCTCCTGACCGGTGGACAGGTGGCAGAAACCGCGAATCTTCTTCTCCTTGTACAGACGATCGGCGGCCATTTCCATTTGTCTGGGGTTTTTCAATTAGCCTCAATTCGCGCAAGAGTGCTCGATGACGGTTCGAAAGAGGTGATGTGGGCATCGGTTCGTCGCGCTAGCATGCTGTGTCGTTCATACCTGATGCTGACCATGTCGTAGTACATCTGCTTCAGCTCCTTCTTGGACACCTCGATGGTGTAGGGAGGCGGGTCAAGCTCGTAGGTCTCGAAGCTCTCGTCGGAGAGGTTGACGAGGAAGTGCTCATCCTCGGACTATATGATGAGAAGACCTTGTTAGCCGTCATGTCTCGGGCGATTGGCGTGTTTATTGCCTCGTCAACATCATGCTGACAGACATCCAGGTCTGCAATTTTTGTCGCTCAACCAGGGCAGAGATGGGGTGTGCACTGCTCCAATCCATTGCGATATCCATCGTAACAGTTTAGAAATGTGTCAGATCGCTGCATACCTCGGGAACATTGGTGCTCAGAGACGCAGAGGCGGCATCGGTGGTGACAGAGCGAGCGGCAGCGACGGCGCCCAGGCGAACGGGAGCAGCAGCGACAGCAGCTCGGCGGAGCGCCACACGGGGGGCGGAAAGAGCTCTGGAGAACATCGTTTAAGCAAACAAGCCAATATAGGATTGACTTGGGGAGAAAACGATGTTGAAGAGGGTCGTGGGGGGGTATGAGAAGAAGGGTGAGGTTGGATGGGGGGGAGAGAAAGAAAAAGGTTGCTGCAAATCCGCTCGCTGTAAAGCTGCGAAATTTCGCGCTGGGTTGAGCGTTGAGAGCTCTACGCTTGTTGGTCCCTTGCTAACCCAAAGTAGCTTAGCGTCGTCATCACGTGAGGCGATATCTGTGGTGGCGGCCCAGCAAAATGCCTGTAACAGCCCCGAAATGCGCTGTAAAAAAACTCCCCTGACCCTCCGGTGGGCTCCGGGCGCCAGGTAAGGCCAAACCCGCCCGCGATATTTCGTCCGATAAGGGCGCCGCAGTTTGGCTGACGATATATTATGGGGCTTGTCAGTTAGGTAACCATGTATGATGGGAGTGACAAAGCACACCGTGAGTGGCGGGTTGCCACACTGATAAGAGGAATGG